>JAJOZX010008389.1:120000-122500 GCA_023014485.1 Bathynomus jamesi | reverse complement strand
ATTTATATCGTTGCTTAGGCATGAAATAACACACGCAAAATTTTATGACTAGAATAATATCTTCTGTCCCCGAGAAAAGTCTAAATGTGGCTTATAATTACGTTAATGTGATGTTATAAGTACGATAAGTACTAAGTACAGCTCCTCGCTTGCTAATTTTATAAAATTAGCAACCCAGAACTCACCACGAGGAGGTGGCTGTACGTTGAGTTCCACCCTATCCAGCCCCAACCACCCTTCCTTTGGCTGCATGTCGATTTACATACGGTAATCTTTCTTAGAATCAAATCGTGGAATTTTTGTTCGGGAGTGAAGACGGGAGCGGATGAATACGTCCTTCTCTTCTATTCCACTTACACTGGCAGAGGCTTCGGTTACTAATTTGATGAGTCTCTCGACCGCTTGAGTATGACAAGGGAATAGTGGGATCAGTCCATCAGGCTGGTCTCCCGTCTCAAGAAACTCTTTTATTCGGGTATCAGTTATTGTTTTTGTAACGGGGGGTTCGGTCACCTCAGCCGTTTGCCAGTTGATCATTTCGTAATAGTTTTGACTATCGTAGAGCAGCTCAGGCATGGCGAACGCTCGAATTTCCCCCGCTGGTGATCGTTTTGATCGTGCTTTTAATATTCTTCTCCATCCCAATTCTCTTATGTGTTGCTCATCGGCATGTAGCATGGAGATCAAAGTATTTTCTGGGTGTGCAAAGAAAGAATTTCTACGGAGGACTTTGTTGGCGATTGTCTTAGATCTTTGAGGCATGGTCTGAGAGAGACGCATCATTTCGAAAAAATGTTTTGCGCCCTCAGTGAAACTGGAGTTTTTCTTTATCTTAAACCAAATTGGTGCGTAAACTGTCATAATGAATCGCACAATTTCGTTGAAGGTGCTGGAGGGTTCACTGGTTGAAACATAGAGGCGCAGAAATCTATTTGCTGTTGTCAGCCACCTGGAATGCGCCATCTTACCTGGATTTCGAGCCGCGAGAGCTGAAGAGCAGCTACCGCTCGACACTGCTCTGTAGATGCCTAACAAATATTTTTGGTCAGTGCTCAACTCGGCATCATCTATGTCAATGTCGGGAGATGGAATGGCATCGAATTCTGTAATTGGAAGTTTTTCGCAGTCGTTCAGTTGTTTTCCAACTGGTCCAGTAAAGTCCATTGGCCCAGTTGTTTTGCCGTCCAAGTCTTGAATGAGGTGTCGCAGTGATAATTCATTACCGTGTAATAGGCATATGATCCACTGAACCAGAGATGACCTTTAAACCCTAGCCTAGAGTCATAAAATTTTGCGTGTGTTATTTCATGCCTAAGCAACGATATAAATGCTATGGGAAATATATAAATGCATTATTTAAGACAAAGAGCCGATCTGAAAATATGTATATAAATTACCTATTTTTTCAACATTTGACATTGTTGCCGGGGGCAAAAGATATTAACGTAGGACAACGCGCTTGGAAAAACGATCATATGAGGTCTTTTTCATCGACTTTATAGTTATTAGGAATAAGTTTGATGCATATTGAAATATTTTAAAAATTATAAGAAAAATACGTTTTTGACTACTAAAATATGATTTTCATCGCTCTGCCGGGGGCAGAAGATGATTACCTATTACACTAAGATTTTGCAGAGGCTATTTTCTCATGCATGCGCAAGTTTTTTTCTCTATTAGAATATGGAAATCGAAAAATTGTAAAATCGATCCACCCTACTGTACAGTAATGTAGAAATGTGTGTGCACCCATTTTGGGTCTCCCATTTAAAGATGTTTGTGGGGCAAGTGAAGATCATGAGTTTTTCAATACCTCACAGTACTATGGGGGGCACCGCTCAGCAGAGGAATCTCTTTAAATGGGGTGTGTAAGGACAGAGAGTATCCCCTAACCCAAGACGCTGCCTCCCTATATCCCACAACACTTGTGTTGAGCTGTGGGATCTATCCCCACAAAGCCTTAATTTTACTACCTTAAACTATACCCTTTCTATCAACATGCGCGTCCAATCGATTCTTAAACATGTTTATAGACGTGCTACTAATTACTTCTACCGGCAAACTATTCCAGCTATTTACTATTCTATGCGTAAAAAAGTTTTTCGCAACTGCTGTCTCGAACCTTCTACTTGTCAACTTACACCCGTTATTTCTAGTCCTATTATATTGAGATATTTCGAAAAAGCTATCTCTATCTACGTTATCAAACCCATTCATAATTTTGAAAACCTGGATTAGATCACCCCTTAACCTCCTAGTCTCGAGTGTTGTCAATTTTAACTCCTTAAGCCTATCCTCGTACGACTTTGACCTAAGCGACGGAATCATCTTAGTTGCTCGTCTTTGAACTCTTTCGATTTTGTCTATATCTTTGCGCATATGCGGATTCCAAAATTGGACCGCGTACTCCAAATGGGGTCTAACTAATGATTTATAAAGTGTGTAAAAAATGAACAACGAATAATCCATATTCATTTTTACATAAGAACCAAAATCGCTT
>JAJOZX010008389.1:110000-112500 GCA_023014485.1 Bathynomus jamesi | reverse complement strand
AACCCCAAAATACCCTAAGTTCGTACGAATTTCCTTGGCAACGAAACAAAAATTTTTTTTTGTTGACCTGTGTTATCTGTACAATTTTTGGCTGTTATTAAAAGTCAACCACGAAGTGTAGAAATTCCAGTGTTGTCCCATTTTACAGAGAATCTCATTAAGTTTTTTCTGATACCACGTTTTGACAAGTTTTTTAGAAATGTACGCGGGTGACAGACATTGATGATTTAAAAGCAAGAATCACAGCTGCTATTGAGCGAATTGATGTGGATATGCTGCAGCGTACATGGCAACATTTGGAGTATCGATTGGATGTTTTGCGAATGACTAATGGTGCACATATCGAATGTTTGTAACAACGTTACTTTAATAAAAGAAACTTTTGAAAATACAGATTCTAAATAATCTTGTTTAAGAATTTTACGTGTGTTATCAAGAATTTTATTAAAAGATGAAATTGTACAGATAATGTTCGGACACACTGGAATTTCTAAAAAACTTGTCAAAACTTGGTATCAGAAAAAACTTAATGAGATTCTCTGTAAAATGGGACAACACTGGAATTTCTACACTTCATGGTTGACTTTTAATAAGAGCCAAAGATTGTACAGATATTTCTCGGACACCCTTTATATATATACACACACATACATATATATATATATATATATATATACACATATATACACACATATATATATATATACACACATATATACATATATATACACATATATACACACACATATATATATATATATAGTCTGTTCACAAGGAAAGACTGATCATGTGTATATATATATAATGTGTATGTATATATATATATATATATGTGTATATATATGTATATATATATGTGTGTGTATGTATATGTATATATATGTATTGTATATGTATATATATATGTGTGTGTGCATATATGATATATATATATATATATATATATATATATAATATATATATATATATGTGTACACACACACACATATATATATATATATACATATACAATACATATATATATATACATATACACACACACACATATATATATATATATATACATATATATACACATATATATATATATATACATACACATTATATATATATACACATGATCAGTCTTTCCTTGTGAACAGACATGTTTTGTCGAGTGTCCAGTGTTATCAATTGAATAAGTGGTTTTCGTTGAAGAGTTTTAAAAAAAAAAGTGTTCGGTGCATTCATAACTAAATTACTTCGTGCTACTAATCATTCATTAACGAATATATTTCATTTATTGACGTTATTCAGAACTATATTATTTGATCAAACCAAGGCTACTGCACGTGGTTTGCCTTGTTTGTTTTTCAAATCTATCTGTAAACGTGGAGTCATAAGGTTCATTTTTCAGTGCTTCGAGAGGTCAGGTAGAGTGGGTCACAAACCGTCTGAAAAAAAAGGAAAAGTCGGTCGAATCGCGGACAGATAAGTGTTATAAATACTCTTCTTTTACAGATCTTTTGTCGGTAGCATAATTCCATATTCATTTAGTATAAATTTGTTACAAGTACCTGTTTCTGCGTTTCAAGAACGCGGTAGACCTACGTTGTAATTTATTAATTTCCAAACGCTCGTTTTCTGTTTTTTTGTTGTTCAACTAATTAAAAGCATGGCACCCCCGACCAGTACTTGCAGTCGCTGTGAAGGGAAATTTGCTGCTTACGCGTTTACAATGGCTAATAATAATGAACAGATAGTTTGCAGGTGGTGCTCAAGCATGGAAGTGCTGAGGAACGAGTTAGAACGTGAGAGGGAGGCCAGGGTGAGACTTGAAGAAAGGGTGATGCTCCTGACGGCTAAATTAGAATCCCTTATTAGAGCGACTAAAGGAGAAAACTAATAAGATTGTTTTAACAGGTATACTTCCTCGAAGTATCCAACGAAACGATTTCTACAGCAAGAGGACCTATATTAACAATAACCTAAAGTCTCTTTGCAAACAGGAAGGAGTGCATTTTGCAAATTTTTGGAACAGCTTCTACGGCAGGAGGGACTTGTTCTTCGAAGATGGACTTCATTTTAATGACGTTGGAGCTGCGCGTTTAGGAAGACTATTTCATAATACTGTCTCTTCTTTTCAGGCTGCCGCAACCCGAACGGTCACAGCGTAAATTCCACAAATTTCCCCTGCGCTCGCGAAGGTGTCGCAATTACAAACAATTTGAAGTTTCTATCCTTAAATGCTCGTAGCCTACGAAATAAAATAAACGAATTTTTTTCATTAATTGCTTGTAAAGACTATGATTAAATTGCGATAAATGAATCGTGGCTTAGCACTGAAACACCGCGAGGAGGCGGTGTTATGTTGTATATCAATGATAACATTGCGAACGTTTTAGAAGTAAAGCACTCAATTCCAGAACCGATAGATTCGACTATAGCAGAACTTAAATTGAACGATTTCAAACTTCTTGTTGCGGTTATATATAGGCCCCCTAATCAAACAGCTGATACG
>JAJOZX010008389.1:0-105000 GCA_023014485.1 Bathynomus jamesi | reverse complement strand
TTCTAGATCGGAAGAACTGCTGACTAGGTACAGGGACTTACTAGAGCGATTAAAGGTAAAAACTAATAAGATTGTTTTAACAGGTATACTTCCTCGAATTATCCATCGTAACGATTTCTACAGCAAGGCGACCTATATTAACAATAACCTAAAGTCTCTTTGCCAACAGGAAGGAGTCCATTTTGAGAATTTTTGGAACAGTTTCTGCGGCAGGAGGGACTTGTTCCTCGGAGATGGACTTCATCTTAATGACGTAGGAGCTGCGCGTTTAGGAAGACTATTTCATAATACTGTCTCTTCTTTTCAGGCTGCCGTAACTCGAACGGTCCCAGTGTAAATTCCACAAATTTTTCCTGCGCTCGCGAAGTTGTCGCAATTACAAACAATTTGAAGGTTCTATCCTTAAATGCTCGTAGCCTACGAAATAAAATAAACGAATTTTTTTCTTTAATTGCTTGTAAAGACTATGATATAAATGCGATAAATGAATCGTGGCTTAGCACTGAAACTCATGACTTTGTACGGGAGTATCAAATTAAAGGTTATAGACTTTTTGTTAAAAACAGAATAGGTAGGCGAGGAGGCGGTTATGTTGTATATCAAAGATAATATAGCGAACGTTATAGAAGTAAAGCACACAATTCCAGAACCGATAGATTCGACTATAGCAGAACTTAAATTGAACGATTTCAAACTTCTTGTTGCGGTTATATATAGGCCCCCTAATCAAACAGCTGATACGGACGAAGCGTTATATCGTGAACTAAAGCGAATAATCGGTAGTGAGCAGGCTTTAGTTATGGGTGACTTTAATTGCGCTTACGTAAATTACGATACAATGCAGGGAGACGCGGAAGGTAATCGTTTAGTTAATTTTCTCGAGGATAGCTTTCTTATTCAAAAGGTTGGGGAACCTACGAGGTTGGACAGTATTTTAGATTTAGTAATAACTACGGATGATAGGATAATTACTGATCTTCAAATAATAGAACCGTTGGGCAATAGCGATCACAATATGGTAGAGTTTGTCCTCTCAGTAAGTCAATCGAAACCAGCTAACTCGACTTTAGTAAATTTCGAAATAAATTTTCACACGTCAATTGGGAAAACGTGATCGGGAACTCCAACGCAAAACTAATGTGGGAATCGTTCGAAACAGTATTTAGGACTATAAATGAGAATGTGTACCGTACAAAATTAAGCGTGCGAAAGTAAACAACAAGCCCTTGTGGTTTACTTCTAGAGTAGGAGACATTATAAAGAGTAGAGATAGGGCTTATAGGCTACATAAGTGCGATAAAGACAATTTGTGGTTACGAAACAACTACGTATCTCTAAGGCGTGAAGCGAAAAGTGTAATAAAAAAGTCGAAGCGCGAATTTGAAATCTCCATAGCTTGTGACGGTAAAGAAAACCCCAAGCGATTCTTTCAATAAGTCAGTAATAGAAATCCAGTAAAAAGCGTCTTGGGGCCTTTGAAAAATCTAAACGGAGATCTAGTTTCTGAAAACAAGGAAATGGCTACCTTGCTAAACGAATTTTTTACGTCAGTTTTTACTATAGAAGATGTAACAAATATCCGTAAGGTCACGGACATAATACCGTTTGATAATGGTAATATTTTGGATAATATAGTGGTTAGTGAAGGGGAGGTAACGCGCTATATTGATAAAATGAAAACGCGTAAATCACCGGGGCCGGATTCCATATATCCCATACAACTAAAAGAATTAAAAGATAGCATTGTTGTGCCGCTAACAAAGATTTTTAATGCGTCTGTTTCTGAGGGGTGCGTACCAGATAATTTCAAGTTAGAAAACGTAACACCTATCTTTAAGAAAGGCGATAAAGGTGCGGCGGGAAATTATAGACCAATCAGTTTAACATCTGTTGTAGGTAAGCTACTGGAATCAATAATTAGGGATCGTATAGTCGAACACTTAGAAGTGTATAAGCTAGTTAGAAATACGCAGCACGGATTTAGGTGAAACAAATCTTGCTTAACTAATCTTTTAGAATTTTTCCAAAGCGTGGTTGACGTTTACGATAGACATCGGGCGGTTGATGTTGTGTATTTAGATTTTCAAGAAGCGTTTGACACCGTGCCGCACAAAAGACTGATTGAAAAAACTAAGGCTCATGGAATCAGGGGTGTAGTAATAAATTGGCTAGAAGAGTGGTTGCGAGGCAGGAAACAGAGGGTGGTCGTTGATGGAGCGGAGTCGTGTTGGGCTAATGTAGCGAGTGGCGTTCCTCAGGGTTCTGTATTGGGCCCCTTGCTTTTTCTTATATATATTAACGATTTAGATGTCGGCCTAGTCAGTACAGTTTCAAAGTTTGCGGATGACACGAAGCTGGGTGGTAGGGCAGGGCGATTAATGACGAAGATAGAGGTAAAATTCAGGAAGATCTGAATAAAATCGTTGATTGGTCAGTCACATGGCAAATGAGATTTAACGTGAATAAGTGCAAAATTTTGCATATAGGTTCGCGTAACGGTAATTTTGCGTATAGTATGTCAGGGAAAGATTTAACAAGCGTAGAGCAGGAAAAAGATTTAGGAGTTATAGTCACTGGTGTTTTAAAAGTAGCGAAACAAAGTACAGCAGCGGTCAATAAGGCGAACAAAGTGTTCGGTTTTATAGCTCGAAATTTTTAGTACAAATCGCGCGATATTATAGTTGTTCCCCCTCTAAAATGATATTTATACAATAATCTAGTAGAGTACCATTAATACAATACAAATGAGAAAATAACATCCTAACTACTTCAAGTTAGATGACGAATTTTTCTTTACATTACAAATTTTTATACAGAACAAGTGTTATTATATAATATAAAAAAAAATTCAAAGGTTAATACTTTAATTTAGACAAACAATTAAGTTAGACAAAGAATGGTATTGTTACATTTTTTTAGCAAAATTTTATTTTCTGTGGGGAAAATTACATTCATAATGAATAGGTAAAAGGGAAAAATATAAATTTTAAAGTTCATGGATTTTCAAGGTTACCATGATAGTACAATTCGTAACTAATTTTATTGACTATTGTAGGTAAAAAATCGAATTATGTAATGGATGATGTATAGACCTGTGGTCAAGTGTGTATTTGGGTGTATTAGGTGCAAAGTGTGTATTTTACAATTTCGAGGGACAGATTAGCTGATAGGATTGTTCAAGTAACTGAATAAATGCATGAGCAAGATATATTAGAAAGCACAAATGATTAAGACTAAACAGCATAGTTTGCACTTACGTAATGAAATACGTATATATAATGTGCATACATGCATTTTTATTGACTGTTGTAGGTACAAATCGAATTACGTAGTGGATGATGTATAGACCTGTGGTCAAATGTGTATTTATGTTTGTTGGGTACAAAGTGTGTATTTTATAATTTCGAGAGAGAGATTAGCTGAGAGGATTGTTAAATTAACTGTATAAATGCATGAGCGAGAATTTATATATAGTAAGCAATAATTATGATGTATTATAATGATGATGTTTGCATACGAGTTTTAATGCAAAAGTGACTGGAAGGAATATGTGTCAAAAGTAATAAAATTCAATTAGGATTATAGATTTTACATAATCAGTTACACTTATAAGGTAATTAAAAAAACGTACTTACTGTAGTAGTATGTCAATTTGACTATAATTTTCGTTTGATACCTTACAAATGGTACAATAACAATTTAAGGACAGTTACTCACGATTAATTGAACAAAATAAAAATAAAAATTAAAATTAAAAATATAAACCAATTGTGCATTTTAATGAGCTAAACATAATTTTATAATACTCTTAAAAATAAAAGTAAATCGAACCATAGATGAATTTCGACCAAGAATAAAAAAGTTATTGAAATGGAAGGAAAGCATTTCGAGCAATCTTTTCTTTTAATAATTTCAGGTAAATTTTTCATTAAAAATTATTTTTATATAATAAAAAAAATATTAAAAAGGTTTAATAATTTTTGTATGTTAAGTAGAAAAATTATACTCTTTCGTTAAATGTTGATAGAATTTTGAATTATTTGATATTTTAATCTGAAAACTTGTTTGCATATGATAAATACATATGTTTTTGTGTAGAAGTTTTATTAAAATTAAATGACAAAAAAGAACAAACAACTGAAATTTAGGGTATGTGCGATCATACGGGGGAATTGAGTGACTAAGCAGGGGTATAAGTTTGAAATTGACAATACGTCTTTCGTGAGCACTTTGCTCTTTAAAAAAAAGATTGCTTGTCACACTACTTAAAAATTTTAAAAAGTTCAACAAACGGAGGGACGGCATGTTCCTCATATACATTACAATAATTACCAAAATCGTTACAACCTTTGTAAAAACGGTTTTGTTTCAAATAATGAATTACATAACTATATATTTATATACGCAAAACTGGCATGAAAAGAAAAGAAAAATCGGTCAATTTCCTTCTCACAAACAAAAAAAGGTTAACTAAAGACGCAACCCGGTCAATTCAGGTTGAATTAAATTCTCTTTTACAGCACAAAAAAAGGTTGAATTAAATTCTTAAATTACATTTTCTTAAATTAAATTCTCTTAACGTACAAAGAAAAAGTTGAATTCAATTGACTGCATTGAAATGACTTGGGACTTGAAAAATAACTTCGACTTGAACTCTATCAAGTATTTCTATAAATCTCTGGGGCGGTTGTCCGTCTTGGCGCAACCTTCTGACTTGACCTCTTATCAAGTATTCTGAAACTAACTTGAAATTAACTGAAAATGGAAAATGACTGCACTTGATCTCTATTCAAGTGGAGACGATTAACCTCTGTTTTGGTTGACCCTCTTGGTGCAACCGACTTACTTGAAATGCAATCAAGTATCTCTATAACTTAAACTGTCTAACTTGAAATTAACTGAAAATGGAAAATGACTGCACTTGATCTCTATTCAAGTGGAGACGATTAACCTCTGTTTTGGTTGACCCTCTTGGTGCAACCTTCTGACTTCAAAAACTGACTTCAAAAACTGACTTCAAAAAACTGACTTACAAAAAAACTGACTTACAAAAAAAACTGACTTACAAAAAAAACTGACTTACAAAAAAAACTGACTTACAAAAAAAACTGACAAAAAAAACTGACTTCAAAAAAAAACTGACTTCAAAAAAAAACTGACTTCCAAAAAAAACTGACTTCCAAAAAAAACTGACTTCCAAAAAAAACTGACTTCCAAAAAAAACTGACTTCCAAAAAAAACTGACTTCAAAAAAAAACTGACTTCAAAAAAAAACTGACTTCAAAAAAAAACTGACTTCAAAAAAAAACTGACTTCAAAAAAAAACTGACTTCAAAAAAAACTGACTTCAAAAAAAAACTGACTTCCAAAAAAAACTGACTTCCAAAAAAAATGACTTCAAAAAAAAAACTGACTTCAAAAAAAACTGACTTCAAAAAAAAATGACCAAGTATCTCTAAATCTATAAACTCTGTAAACTCTCTCTTAATTTGCAAGTCAATTCAATTCAATAATTTGAAAAAAATTTGCAAACAAAAATATAAAATGTAAACATTTCACTCGAATGTACACGAAGGTACGATACTATTATGTTTGATACATAAAATAAAATTATTCTATACTGAATATAACTGAAAATAACTGAAATTAACTCTCTTGAAATTAACTCTCTCTGAAATTAACTCTCTCTGAAATTAACTCTCTCTGAAATTAACTCTCTCTGAAATTAACTCTCTCTGAAATTAACTCTCTCTGAAATTAACTCTCTCTGAAATTAACTCTCTCTGAAATTAACTCTCTCTGAAATTAACTCTCTCTGAAATTAACTCTCTCTGAAATTAACTCTCTCTGAAATTAACTCTCTCTGAAATTAACTCTCTCTGAAATTAACTCTCTCTGAAATTAACTCTCTCTGAAATTAGTTTCAATAAAAACAAATGTATCACTAGTGTCTGAAATGTTCACTGTGTTTTGTGTTAATTCTGGCTCCATACTAAATATTAACTGTTAATAATGCTGACTTTTCAAGTGTTTATAAATTTCTTAAAAACAAACAAACTCTGTACTTAACAAAATTTCCTTGAGACGTGTCCTGAAGACGTCTTGCTGGCTACTTCTTCTCGGATGAAAATTAGGCGTGGAGAACTTGGAGTCGTGACACACCGGTTCAAGGGTGGATGTTACGAACTAGAAGTCGTGACACGCCGGTCAAATGGTTTTATTCTGATGCAGGGTAATTTCTATTCTTGGCCAAAGAGTGGCCTCTTGTTAAAATCTTCTTGTTAAAATCTTCTTGTTAAAATCTTCTTGTTAAAATCTTTTTCTTATCATGGGGCAGGGTCGCCAGACGGTTATCCTCCTTCTTATATGTCCCTTGGGTGGTTCGGATCGACGGGGGTTCTAGTTAGGAGGCAAGCAACGGATATTTCTTCTATAACATTCTAATTCTTTTCGGTCGCCACTCTGTTAAACTCTTGGCTACAGACTCGCCAGACTGTTATGCCAATATCTTCTATGGTGCTTGGGTTGTCTCTTAATTTGGGCAAAGGGTCGCCAATTTTTAATTCTTCTCTTTCTATAATACTCTGATACTTTCTCTGATACTAAAATTATCGACTTTTCTTTTATAACTGGTCGACTTAACTGACTAAGTTCCTGAAGAGAGCAAGGCTCGAAGGAAAATATAAAAACTTTCTCTTGCTGTAATTTACTTCTTAAAAATTTACAGTTAGTGCTCTGAATTTACAAGGGTAGAGGTTCGACCTCCTTCGACCATGGCTCAGGCCGGAATCTAAAAAAACTAAGGAGGCAAGGGGCCTCTGCCCCCTCCTCGCAGCAAGGCTGCTAACAAGGTAGGCTCGTAATGAAGTGCCGTAATGAAGTACTAATCTGAAGTGACTTAATTGAAGAAGCCTAATTGAAGTGTCGTAATTTTACAAATACATGTATAATATAAACCTAAATGTTTGGGGGAAGACAGTCGAAGGTTAAGTTTCCCCCTTTTAAACACATGATCAGATGTTTGAAAGATTGCAAATAAAAATTTAAAAAAATAAAAATAAAAACTAATTTGTATTTTTCGCCGAGTCTACATTTATGAAGGCGATATCATTTCGTAATAGTACACATAAGTACAAATTAAGTACACGACTGAGTACGTATTAATTTTGGTTCATTACAATTACGATTACAATTATGGATTACTTCACATTCGCTTATGATTGTCCATTACAGTTCTATTAAAGTACATTCTTACATTATAAATTAAATCATTACATTTAGTTACAGTTTCATTGAAGTACATTACAAGTTATTATTAATTACAGTTTCATTAAAGTACATTACGTCGTTTACCATTCTTACAGTGTTTTTATATATTTATATATGGTTATTAGTACAACACAAGTACATGAGACATGACACACATGATATAACATAATATGTTATAATATGTTATAAATTTGAAATCAGAGCGAAAGGAGGTATTTTATCTTTGAGCGTTCGAATCTGCTAGTCAGCGGAATTCGATCACTTAACCTCAGCATTTTTTCGAGTTCATCTCGGGAGGTCATATAATTAAAAATAAAAATGAAAAAAATAATACGAGAACGTATTTATGCGTTTTCGAACGAACGAGAAAAAATGAATATTTAATAAAATTGACATACGATAATGGTCAAGATAAGATATGGACGTATGGGGGCGGGGTATATGGTCGAATAATAGTTATATTTATACTACATAACATATAAATAATGACTTCTATAGAGTGTACAGTTTTTATTATGATGATAAAGAATTTTCATACATTGAATACTACATATATGATGAAGGGAAATAAATGACGGGAAAATGGGACGTCATAGTTATTGAATTTTTACGTATAGTACAAATCATTATTAGGAAGATTTACAAGAACGAATTAGAGACAAAGAGTGGGTAGTAATGACTAAGAAGTACAACTACGGATTCCAATCCTGTTACATGCAATGTGTATGCATAATCTAGGGTCGAGGGTGAGATGCAAGACAATTCATAATTAATTATAATAACTTCTATAACAAATGGAAAATGGATACGACTAAACCATAGATATGGTAGATCGTAGGGTTGTGACACGAACAAAAATAGGAAGCTACAAGTAAAATTATTATCGAAACACGCGTTAAGCGATTTTGGTTCTTATGTAAAAATGAATATGGATTATTCGTTGTTCATTTTTTACATATATATATGTATATATATATGTATATGTATGTATATGTATATGTATATATATATGTATGTATATATATGTATATATATAATATATATATATATATATGCATATGTATATATATATATATATATGTGTGTATATATATATAATGTGATCAGTCTTTCCTTGTGAACAGACGTGCTTTATCGAGTGTCAAGTGATATCAATTGAATAAGTGGTTTTCGTTGAAGTGTTTTAAAAAAAAAAGTGTTCCGTGCATTCTTAACTAAATTATTTCGTGCTACTAATCATTCATTTATTGACGTTATTCAGTACTATATTATTTGATCAAACCAAGACTACTGCACGTGGCTTGCCTGTTTGTTTTTCAAATCAATCAGAAAACGTGCAGTCATAAGGTTCATTTTTCCGTGCTTCGAGAGGTCTGGTAGTGTGTCGTCAGAAACCGTGTGAAAAAGGAAAAAATCGGGTCGAATCGCGGACAGATAAGTGTTATAAATACTCTTCTTTTACACATCTTTTGTCGGTAGCTTAATTCTATATTCATTTAGTATAAATTTGTGTTACAAGAACCTGTTTCTGCGTTTCAAGAACGCGGTAGACCTACGTTGTAATTTATTAATTTCCAAACGCTCGTTTTTTGTTTTTTGTTTTTGTTGTTCAACTTATTAAAAGCATGGCACCCCCGTCAAGTACTTGCAGTCGCTGTGAAGGGAAATTTGCTGCTTACGCGTTTACAATGGCTAATAATAATGAACAGTTAGTTTGCAAGTGGTGCTCAAGCATGGAAGTGCTGAGAAACGAGTTAGAACGTGAGAGGGAGGTCAGGGTGAGACTTGAAGAAAGCGTGATACTCCTGACGGCAAAATTAAATTCCCTTGAGACTCCAGTTACGACACCTCCTGCCTCAGTTTCTACTAATAATATAAATAGTACGAATAGCCCTCTCTCTTCCCCTAGTTCCCAACCCTTCGTTCGAGTGCGAAATGGAGCCCCATTGAGAAAAGCAAAGACCTGTCTACCAGTAATAACAAGCAATAAGTTTTCTGTTTTAGGTTTCGAAGATGCTGATGAACCGGAAATACGACTCGTTGGCGATTCCATTGTTCGAGGGCAGCTCGAGGAATTCTGTGGGAGAAACCCTCGTCATAGGCGCCGTTACTGCAACCCTGGTGCAAGGGTGGAGGATATAACTAATAGTGTTGACCATTTTACAGACGGTACCACCGAGGACACAACGTATGTTATTCATGTCGGTACTAATAACGTTTTAAATTCTAGATCGGAAGAACTACTGGCTAGGTATAGGCATGGGCGCCCGCAGGATTTTTTCCAAGGGGGGGCAAAATTTAATGTATTAATAGGTAGGGACCGGAGCAAGCAAAAAACTTTTGACCCCTTAGGAACCAGCAGGTTAATTCTAAGCAAGTTTAGTGTTGCATTTTCTGTAATGGAAAATGCAAATATATATTGTATATACATACAATGCACATGATAACAATCATTTATTTTATTTATAACAGAAACATGATAGAATGAAGAAAAAAGCACACTGAAGTAAATGTTGTACCTAATTTGAAACCGGTGTTTCGAGCATCACATACACTGCTCATTTGAATAGGAATTGTAGTCGTCTGCGGTCACTACCAAAATTATGAACAACCTTTTCCATAAAATCAGTTTTGTTGAAGTTGATTTTCTCCCGGTGAACAAATAAAAAGGTAGCAACCTTTTATCATGCACACAAATAAAAATTTTCACCCTTTAGGAGGCAGTTGGATACTTTTCAGCAAGTTTAGGATATAAATATTTTCTTAGAAAATATTTAATATATTTTCTTGGCATTTCCAGGGGGGGGGCAAGCGCCCCCCCTTGCCCCTACCTGCGGGCGCCCATGGGTATAGGGACTTATTAGAGCGACTAAAGGAGAAAACTAATAAGATTGTTTTAACAGGTATACTTCCTCGAATTATCCAACGAAGCGATTTCTACAGCAAGGCGACCTATATTAACAATAACCTAAAGTCTCTTTGCCAACAGTAAGGAGTGCATTTTGCAAATTTTTGGAACAGTTTCTACGGCAGGAGGGACTTGTTCCTCGAAGTTGGACTTCATTTTAATGACGTTGGAGCTGCGCGTTTAGGAAGACTATTTCATAATACTGTCTCTTCTTTTCAGGCTGCCGCAACCCGAACGGTCCCAGCGTAAATTCCACAAATTTCCCCTGCGCTCGCGAAGGTGTCGCAATTACAAACAATTTGAAGGTTCTATCCTTAAATGCTCGTAGCCTACGAAATAAAATAAACGAATTTTTTTTCTTTAATTGCTTGTAAAGACTATGATTTAATTGCGATAAATGAATCGTGGCTTAGCACTGAAACACGTGACTTTGTAGGGGAGTATCAAATTAAAGGTTATAGACTTTTTGTTAAAAACAGAATAGGTAGGCGAGGAGGCGGTGTTATGTTGTATATCAAAGATAATATTGCGAACGTTATAGAAGTAAAGCACTCAATTCCAAAACCGATAGATTCGACTATAGCAGAACTTAAATTGAACGATTTCAAACTTCTTGTTGCGGTTATTTATAGGCCCCCAAATCAAACAGCTGATACGGACGAAGCGTTATATCGTGAACTAAAGAGAATAATCGGTAGTGAGCAGGCTTTAGTTATGGGTGACTTTAATTGCGCCAACGTGAATTACGATAAAGCAGGGAGACGCGGAAGGTAATCGTTTAGTTAATTTTCTCGAGGATAGCTTTCTTATTCAAAAGGTTGTGGAACCTACGAGGTTGGACAGTATTTTAGATTTAGTAATAACTACGGATGATAGGCTAATTACTGATCTTCAAGTAATAGAACCGTTGAGCAATAGCGACCACAATATGGTAGAGTTTGTCCTCTCAGTAAGTTACTCGAAACCAACCAACTCGACAAAAATTCCTAACTTCCAGCACGCAGACTTTAGTAAATTTCGAAATAAATTTTCACACGTCAATTGGGAAAACGTAATGGGGAACTCCAACGCAAAACTAATGTGGGAATCGTTCGTAACGGTATTTAGGACTATAAATGAGGAATGTGTACCGTACAAAATTAAGCGTGCGAAAGTAAACAACAAGCCCTTGTGGTTTACTTCTACAGTACGAGACATTATAAAGAGTAGAGATAGGGCTTATAGGCAACATAAGTGCGATAAAGACAATGTGTTGTTACGAAACAACTACATATCTCTCAGGCGTGAAGCGAAAAGTGTAATAAAAAAGTCCAAGCGCGAATTTGAAATCTCCATAGCTCGTGACGGTAAAGAAAACCCCAAGCGATTCTTTCAATACGTCAATAATAGAAATCCAGTAAAAAGTGTCTTAGGTCCATTGAAAAATGTAAATGGAGATCTAGTCTCTGAAAACAAGGAAATGGCTACCTTGCTAAACGAATTTTTTATGTCAGTTTTTACTATAGAAGATGTAACGAATATCCCTACGGTCATAGACATAATACTTTTGATAATGGTAATATTTTGGATAATATTGTCGTTAGTGAAGGGGAAGTAATGCGCTATATTGATAAAATGAAAACGCGTAAATCACCCGGGCCGGATTCCATATATCCCATACAACTAAAAGAATTAAAAGTTAGCATTGTTGTGCCGCTAACAAAGATTTTTAATGCGTCTATTTCTCACGGGTGCGTACCAGATAATTTCAAGTTAGCAAACGTAACACCTATCTTAAAGAAAGGCGATAAAGGTGCGGCGGGAAATTATAGGCCAATCAGTTTAACGTCTGTTGTAGGTAAGCTACTGGAATCAATAATTATGGATCATATAGTCGAACACTTAGAAGTGCATAATCTGGTTAGAAATACGCAGCACGGTTTTAGGCGAAACAAATCTTGCTTAACTAATCTTTTAGAATTTTTCCAAAGCGTGGTTGACGTTTACGATAGACATCGGGCGGTTGATGTAGTGTATTTAGATTTTCAAAAAGCGTTTGACACCGTGCCGCACAAAAGACTCATTGAAAAAACTAAGGCTCATGGAATCAGGGGTGTAGTAATAAATTGGCTAGAAGAGTGGTTGCGAGGCAGGAAACAGAGGGTGGTCGTTGATGGAGCGGAGTCGTGTTGGGCTAATGTAGCGAGTGGCGTTCCTCAGAGTTCTGTATTGGGCCCCTTGCTTTTTCTTATATATATTAACGATTTAGATGTCGGCCTAGTCAGTAAAGTTTCAAAGTTTGCGGATGACACGAAGCTGGGTGGTTGGGCGATTAATGACGAAGATAGAGGTAAAATTCAGGAAGATCTGAATAAAATCGTTGATTGGTCAGTCACATGGCAAATGAGATTTAACGTGAATAAGTGCAAAATTTTGCATATAGGTTCGCGTAACGGTAATTTTGCGTATAGTATGTCAGGGAAAGATTTAACAAGCGTAGAGCAGGAAAAAGATTTAGGAGTTATAGTCACTGGTGATTTAAAAGTAGCGAAACAAAGTACAGCAGCGGTCAATAAGGCGAACAAAGTGTTAGGTTTTATAGCTCGAAATTTTGAGTACAAATCGCGCGATATTATAGTTCCTCTTTATAAATCATTAGTTAGACGCCATTTGGAGTACGCGGTCCAATTTTGGAATCCGCATATGCGCAAAGATATAGACAAAATCGAAAGAGTTCAAAGACGAGCAACTAAGATGATTCCGTCGCTTAGGTCAAAGTCGTACGAGGATAGGCTTAAGGAGTTAAAATTGACTACTCTCGAGACTAGGCGGTTAAGGGGTGATCTAATCCAGGTTTTCAAAATTATGAATGGGTTTGATAACGTAGATAGAGATAGCTTTTTCGAAATATCTCAATGTAATAGGACTAGAAATAACGGGTGTAAGTTGACAAGTAGAAGGTTCGAGACAGCAGTTGCGAAAAACTTTTTTACGCATAGAATAGTAAATAGCTTGAATAGTTTGCCGGTAGAAGTAATTAGTAGCACGTCTATAAACATGTTTAAAAATCGATTAGACGCGCATGTTGATAGAAAGGGTATAGTTTAAGGTAGTAAAATTAAGGCTTTGTGGGGATAGATCCCACAGCTCAACACAAGTGTTGTGGGATATAGGGAGGCAGCGTCTTGGGTTAGGGGATACTCTCTGTCTTTACACACCCCATTTAAAGAGATTCCTCTGCCGAGCGGTACCCCCCATAGTACTGTGAGGTATTGAAAAACTCATGATCTTCACTTGCCCCACAAACACCTTTAAATAGGAGACCCATAATGGGTGCACACACATTTCTACATTACTGTACAGTCTTTACAGCCACACCTACACTTTTCCTCGTAAGTGTATATATTGTAATGTATATGGTTGTAAATTTTGACTTGGTCCGCAATCGATATGGACCGTGACTTGATGGATACCGTAATGAAATTGACTGGATTCTTTGGATCTGATATATTTGCATGTCCGTTATAAATAGATATAGAGTGTAACATTTGTGGATAGTAGTCTATTATGACTTGATCCTCTGGATCCAGAGATTCTATCTTTAGTTTTAAATCGATAATTAATTAGTTTTAAATTGATAATTATTTAGTTTCGTAAAAATTGGTCGTTACCAATTTTCCGGCAGTTTTTACATAAATTTCTTATGTTCTTGTGGTTCGGAACCTACGTAAAATTGTAGTGCCCCTCCGCCACCACGGAGGACATACACAATACACGATTACGAACACAGTTAGGTAGACCAGCCATGAGTGGATCCTAGGGTCTTTGTTGGTCTGAAACATTATAACATTATTATAGCTTACTGTCACCATAATTTGGAAACGCTACTTCACTGACTTCTTTTAAGTGACCAAACACTAGATACTTCAATTGTTCCCTTTTATTTGCCATATGAGATTTGAATATCTGCGATAGAAAAGAGTTTAGTACATCATTCTTTATTTCAAAAAGATTAACAATGAAAAGCGCAAATTATGCATCAGACAAAAACCAAAATAATCCCCGCTTCAACAATAAGATTGGTAATTAATGGTAACAAGATGCATCAAAATGTAAAATCACTGGTTGCATATGGACACATGGACATCCCCCAGTCTCATAACTGGTTGTCACTGTCCACAAAATTGTTACATAATACAAAAAAAAATAAAAAATTCTCATTGATTGAAATTGCAAGCCATATACAATAGGTGACTAATACATCGGAAATAGCAAAAACTTCAAGGCGGTTGGTTACGGAGTCTCATTTTTTCATATATGAAAAAAAATCAGCAGCAATAATTAACTAACAAGGCAACTTTTCCGCACTATTAGAGACCTACCCTCCATATTTCAATTTTTCACTCCATCTTTATGTATATTATTTACTTTAGGTTAGTTCGAACGACGGTCAACCGCTATGCAGCATCCCGCCTCACTTGCGGGATTTGGTGAAGGAGGGAATTGCTGTCTGATCTCCTCCTGCCCTTGTAGCCAGCCACGCATGGCTGGTCAGGGACTTTGTACAGGAATCTGTCCAGCTGGTTCTTGAAGTTATTCAGGTCGGTGTGCTGGAGATTCTTCACTTCTTTCGGTAGGATATTGAA
The DNA here is from genome assembly GCA_023014485.1 of Bathynomus jamesi. Lineage (NCBI taxonomy): Eukaryota > Metazoa > Arthropoda > Malacostraca > Isopoda > Cirolanidae > Bathynomus > Bathynomus jamesi. The sequence continues at coordinate 90,198 of JAJOZX010008389.1, read as the reverse complement.
AAGCTTTGGGCCTCGTATTCTGAGGGTATTTTCCATCCTCGTTTTCATGGCCCCTTGTCCCCACCGCAGCTGGGACCGTACAAAATCTGCCTCTTCTCTCATTCCAGTTTGTTTCTATTTCATTTCTAAGGTTAGGGACAGAGCCTTCAAGTAGAGTTCCAGGAATTGTAGTTGAGACCAGTAGTCTTCACCTTCCGTTTTTCTCTCTCTCTCTCTCTCTCTCTCTCTCTCTCAGTGCTTGGTATTCATTAATTAATATAGAAATATAAAGTAATTTCACCCTCGTTAAATTGCTTATATATATTCAGGGGCGTATATTCAGGGTGTGCTAGGTGTGCAGCGCACACCCACAAACGCTATAAAATAATTATTTTAAAAAATTAATAAATAAATGATTAAATCTTTTATACTAAAATATATTTAATGAAAATAAAAGGTGGTGATAATTTTGCATGCATTAATACACAGTATTAACCTTCGTTGTTGCTTCTAGTACTTTCTGTTCGCTGCTCATATCTGCGGTCGAGCTGAACCTTTCTCGCACACTTTAGGGAGTAGGGATAGAAGTGAGGACAGGCAGGAGATGGGGGAGATGAAAAGGAGTGTTAAGGAATAGTGGGGGTTATTACTGACTGAAGTCGAGCGGAGCGGATTGGCAGTAGCACACAGCTTGCGGTTTGATGTGTGTGCGTTTCGCAGTGTCGTTCGATAATATAGCCTACTTTCGTCACTTATGCACCGCAGAAAGAGAATCGGATTTGCATGATTCGTTCATTTTTAACGAATCACTCTTGTTTGTATGTTTAACTATCAAATTCTTAATGCATTTCTACACTAGATTTTTTCTATCTCGCATATATATATATATATATATATATATATATATATATATATATATATATATATATATAACTTAAATTTTAGGCTTTAGGTAACTTGTTATAATATTCAGCACACCTTGTTTTGTTAACCACCGTACGCCACTGATATATATATCAGTCCCATATATATATATATATATATATAAGCAATTTAACGATGGTGAAAATACTTCATATTTCTATATTAATGAATACCAAGCATTATCTGCGTCTTTACGGACGGGATGTTTTGAGTTATTTTGAGGGATGGAGGGAGTGAGGGAAGAGGATAGATTGGGGAAGGCACTTCCTTTCTGTTAAACAGTGACTCCCTTTTGTTCTTGTTGACCTTGCAACAGTGTCGATTATATTTACATATAATGTGGAATGAATTTCACACTTCAACACGTGAAATGAATGACGCAAACCTACAAGGAAAAAGAAAAAAATATTCCAAGGGCTTTCGTGTATTCAGCAGTACATCTCGTCAGGGAATGCCTGACGAGATGAACTGCTGAATACACGAAAGTTTTGAATAATTTTCTTTTTCTTTGTGGGTTTGCATCATATATATATATATATATTATATATATATAAAGGGGTTATTCGTTTATTACGGTAAAAATTAGGTAATTTTTTGCAACATATAATGCGTATGCAGAGCATAGTTCCGTAAGTCGTGTACACGCGATGATTTTCCCTTATACTTACACATGGTGGAATGTACGTGTGTTATCTTCTCAATACGAGACTGCCCAAATGGTGCCAATAATTAGCCAATATTAAATGTAACACATTTTGGAAGATTATGTATGTTACTTTACAGATGTCATTTTAATAATCTTATTTGAAGTGTGTGTGTGTGTGTGTGTGTGTGTGTGTGTGTTTATCAATATAATGGGTTTATCAAGGATCATTCGAATTATGGCCTATCTTATTATAATTATGTTAATATGTACAAAACACACACACACACACACACACACACATATATATATATATACTGTATATATATAAGTATTATTAAGAGAAGAAGTATTAGAGGCAGATTAATGCATGTATTTTAAGTTTAAAAGTAAATTTACGTTGTAAAATAAGTATGCGAGTAAGTGCGACGGTTTTCAGGGTATAATTTATTAAAAAAAACTGTATAGTGAGAGAGGAAGCGTGTATTGTTGTTAGGGGTAGAATGGTCGCTCTAAAGGGGAATTTTATAGGTTAGGGGAAAATATGAAACGAGGGAAGAAAGACATAAAAAGACTTTTTTGAAGTATTTTGCAGTGTGTTTTGAGGGGAAAATTGTTGGTTTGGTTAGGTTTTGGAGGATTGTTTGTGAGGTTTTAGGGAAAATATTTAATTAGGTTAATGTTTATAACAAAAACGTGTTAAAACTAAAGTTAAAATTTTCTTCTATAATCCATGGAAAAACGCATATTACTTATAATATACATTATACACTATTTTATATATATATATATATATATATATATATATATATTTGCTTTGTCCGGAGCTATAGGGCGCGTCCCTCTGTGGCGAATGTGGGAATACACCTTTCTTCGGTGTAAGGGCTTTCTCTGCCCTCGTGGACCATTGGGCCCGTTTGGGGACCCGGCTGATCTCCTGCTTTTTTCTTTCTTTCTCCTTTAACCCATTCTTTCTGGCTTCTCCCTGTTTTTTTTGGCGTTGTTCTTTGGACCTTGATTTTGACCCTTTCCTTGGCCCTTGGGTGTGGGAGGTGGTTGCCCTGCACCCTTGTCGCTTTCCAACCAAACCCAAACCCTGTCCCTGCCACTTTTCACCGCGCGTTGGATGAGAGTGGCCGCCTTTCAGGCACAGGGACTGGGTGCGGGTGTATCTCCCCTGCGTGACATCCATCGGCGGTGGGACCAAGTGTGCCCACACTTCGCCTTTCCCTTGTTGGAGTCGGTGGTGGCTGGATGCGCGCGGGGGATGAAGTTCTTTTTTGTTTAGCTATGGACACTTCTCCCCCCGGCTTACGACTACTGCTTCTCATTCCCGGACTACTCTTCTCTCAACACTCGGGTGGTGGGCAACCAGGCCCTCGAGTCCTTTACCACTGGAAGACCGCAACCTAATGGGGTTGACCCCCCTGTGGAAGCGGAACGCTTGCACTCTCCTTTTCCGTTGCCGACCCCAGTCCGTCCCTCGACTACGCCCTTGGACCTACACTCTCTAGAGCAGGGGCCTCGCCCCAGCCCACTTCAGCCACCTTCGGGCAAGTCAAGTTCCACCGAGGACTTGCCCCCACAACCCGGCTTCTTGCTCTCCCCATATGCCCCCCTCACCCGCCGCCAGCCCACCTCCCCGCGGAGAGAGCCTCGCGGCGGACGGGGGAGCCGGCATTCACGGCCGTCCTACCGACCGTTGAATATTCCAGTACATTTCGACTCTACAGCCTCCCTCTCCCTTCCAAGTATCCACAAATTCCTGGTGATTCGGCCTACATCTGGGTCCCTCCCGAACAACTCTGAACGGACGTTCCAGGCGATCCGAACCCACAGCAACTCCAGCCGCTATGACGTACGCCCACAGAGGGATGGCTCCCTCCTCGTAAAATCACGCTCAGCCGCAGAGACGAAAGCCCTACTCTCCATCACTGAGGTCCTTGGATGCTCGGTGTCCGTTTCCCCACACCCTCGCCTGAACCAGAGTCAGGGCACTATTTACGCCACCCGCCTACTGTCGGTCGCAGTGAACGAGCTCCTGGAGGATCTCGCACCCCAAGGAGTTACTAAGATCTATCGTTTCACATCCCGACAGGGAGGCACCCCCTCCCCCACCCCACGTCTGCTCCTTACTTTTAACTCACTAATCCCCCCTGCCGTATTGTATGGGGTATGGGAGACCGCGCCTCATGCGAGTTTTCTATCCGCCCATACGTCCCAGACCCGACCCGTTGCTTCAAATGCAATAAATTCGGACACGTCAGCTCCGCTTGTCGACAGCCGCATCCATTATGTGTTCACTGTGGACGACTCGCCCACCCTGACAGGTGCCCCAACACACCCAAATGCTCGAACTGTGAAGGCGCACATCCCTCTTCATCCCGAGAATGCCTTTTCTTCAGGTTCGAGAAGGAGGTCCGAGGCCTACAGGTGACGGACTTCCTTAGCCCCCGTGAGGCACGCGACAGGGTGCGGAGTCGGGAGGTGAGGCCGGGGGTGTCCTATGCCGCTGCTCTCGGCTCTATCATCTCGGCACGCCGCCCTGGCCTGCCGCCGAAACCCCCCCCAGCCACTGCTTCCTGTTCCCCACATAGCAAATCCTCGCAGGACCCGACGGTCCCCTGTCCCCCCACCGTTCCTCTTCTTCCCGCACCTCACCTGCCACGAATCCCCCAGGAGTCTGGGACCAGGGTTTCCAGGTCCCAGCCACCTCAAACCCTGCCTTCCCAGTACTCCCTGTACACGCCCGAACCTGCCGCCCGGAGCAAGCCGTCGAGGCGGAGACGCCGGAGCGTGTCACCAGACCCTCCGGCCTCCCAACGTCTCTCTCCCTCTTCCCCTAAGACCAAGAAGACGGCTCGGACCCTTACACCGCCCACCACGCCCACTATGTCCATCTCTCCCCATCGTAGAAGTCCCACCGTTCTACCCCACAGACTCTGACAATAGTGGCCGAAATCCACGACCCGCCCTGTACGACGAGACCCAGCCCAGTGGATCCAGTGGATGCGGCTCTGGCGCAGCTGCACGGTGTGACCGAGGGAAGCTCGGCTGCGCCCACGCCCATGAGTCTCCTGGATCTGCCCTTGCCTCTGGTGCCATTTTCTCCACCCCTCCACGAGACCACTCTGGTTCACCTCCTTCCACCCCCATCGTACCTACCCCCCCAACATCCCCGACCCCCCCCTTATCAGCTACCCTGAGTACGCCCTCCCTCCCACCCGCCCGGTCTTTTTGGTACCCCCTGTCACCACCTAGGGTCCGCCGTGAGACCCCGGACAGGCGGGGTAGCGCCCCTTTTGGGGTTAACGTGCCCCCCCTGGCCCGACCATAGAAGCCCGACAAGGCACTTCCGACCCGCTCAGCCCACGATGTTCCTCTGCCTGCCGTGATCCACGCCTCCGGTCTCGCTCGGCCGACTCGACCCCGCAACCTCCGCAGGGTTCGACAGGCCGACCGATTCCTTCCCTGGTGAACGGTAGATAGCCAGCCATGCTCCCGACCCAGCCTTCAGTTTCGCGAACTCCAGATCCCCTTCACACTCCAACCTCCTAGCGCCTACACCTTTACCCATCCCCCTTCATCAACTAATGGATCCCCCGAAAACCACGATAGTCCACTGGAACTGTCGAGGAATCTTTGCAAACAATGAAGGCCTTAACTCCTTGATTGCCACTTCCCGTCCGGTGTGTGTCTGTCTCCAGGAGCTAATCCTGGGGACCAGGTCCATGCCCTGCCCCACTGGTTATTTCTGCGTCGCCACCCCGCCTCCTACCTGCACTCGAAGGGGAGCTGCCATCCTCGTCCACCACGCAGTCCCCTTCTACAATCTCTCCATCCGGTCCCCGCTACAGGTGACTGCCGTCCGGCTCTCCCTGGATAGACAGTACACCATTTGTTCAATCTACCTCCCCCCCACGCTCAAGTCTCCCGCGACGACCTGGTGGAAGTCGTGGAACAACTCCCCAGGCCCTTCCTACTACTGGGCGATTTCAATAGTCGTCACCCCTTGTGGGGCGACACACACACCACCTATATGGCCCCAACCCTGATATCCGTCATGACCGAGCTCTCCTTCGAGTGCCTCAACGATGGCTCTCCTACATTCTACCATGCCACCACCTGCACTCCATCCTGTATAGACCTGTCCCTCGTATCAACTGATGCCCTCCTAGACTTCACGTGGCAAGTCCTCCGAGAGGACTATGGCAGTGACCATCTCCCCATTCTACTCACCCTCAATCGACCCGACCAGACCGTACGGGTACCGGTAAGGTGGGTTACCACCAACGCGAATTGGGCCCGCTTCCGCGACAACACATATACCACCCTTACAACTGCCCACTTCCCATCCATCGACGGTGCGTCGCATACTTCGAGTCCGTCGTTCTAACGGCCGCAAGCACAAGCGTACCACAATCCTCCGCCTACCCCGCGCCCGACGGGTTCCTTGGTGGACCCCGGAGTGCGCGGAGGCCGTGCGCGCCAAGAAGAAGGCAACTCGGCGCTTTTACCGGACGCGACTCCCCATCCATCGCACGGAATGCAGCGGGTCAGGGCCATCGCCCGCCGCACAATGAAGACAGCGCGCCGAGCCTCTTGGCGTGCCTTTGTGTCCGGCATTACCGTCAACACACCTTCGGCTACCATCTGGAAGAAGGTGCGGGGCGTCGAGAGGCGACATGTCCCCTCCCGACCCCCGGTCCTCCGGACAAACGACGGACTCCTATGTGAGCCCAAGTCGGTGGCAGACCACCTTGCTTCTACCTTCGCCGCCGTTTCTTCCTCTGCAGCCAATCCCGTACCCGCCCCTGACGATAGCCCCTCCCCACCGTCCATAGACAGCACCTACAACCGATTGTTTACCATGCGTGAACTACAGACGGCACTGGCCTCTCGACGATCCCCTTGCCCCGGCCCGGACGGTATTCCGTACGGCATGATCCAACACCTCCACTCTACCTTACAAATTTTCCTGCTAGACTTATACAATCGCATATGGATAGAGGGTGCCTTCCCCTTTAGGTGGAAGGAGGCCCACGTCATCCCTATCCCCAAGCCCGGCAAAGATTCCCTGGACCCCACAAACTACAGACCAATCGCCCTGACATGTTGTGCCTGCAAGATCCTCGAAAAAATGGTCGCTACGCGATTATCGTTCGTCCTTGAACGTACCAATTCCTTCCCGTCTACCCAGTCCGGCTTCAGACAATTCCGCTCCACCACTGATCCCCTCCTGCTTCTCAGCCGAGACATACAGGATGCCTTCGACAATAGACAGTTCGTACTGTCAGTTTTCTTCGACATCCAGAAGGCCTATGACACCACCCGTCGAGCAATGATCCTCGGTCAGCTCCGACATCTGGGCCTTGTCGGAGCCATGCCTACCTTCATCAGGGGCTTCCTTACTTCTCGGACCTTTAAAGTCCGGGTGGGCTCAGTCCTCTCTGACACCTTTGTGCAGGAGGACGGGGTCCCACAGGGAAGCATCCTCAGTGTTCTCTGCTTCTCTGTCGTGATGAACACGGTCTCACAATGCCTTCCACCACAATCCGCTCTTCCATCTACGCGGATGACCTTGCAATCTACTTCGCAGGGCGAGAACCGTCTGTCGTTCAACGGCAAATGCAGCTCGCCATCTACCGGGTGGAGAGGTGGGCGACGTCGGTGGGTTTCCGCCTCTCCATCCCTAAGTCCAAGTGTATGGTCTTCAGTAGAAGAAGACCCACAACCCTTCCTCTACCCTCTGTTACATTATATGGCAGTCCTCTTGAGGTGGTACCCTCCACGCGTTTTCTGGGCATGACCCTAGACCGACGGCTCAATTGGGTTCCCCATCTCAAGCACTTAAAGCAATCCCTTCGACGCCCCCTCGCTCTCCTGGATCACCTCTCTCACACCACATGGGGTGCAGATCGACTCTCTCTTCTTCGCCTTTATACTTCCATAGTACAGTCGAAGCTGGACTATGGTACGCAGTTTATGGTTCAGCCTCCAACGCCCGCCTCCGTATCCTGGACCCAGTACTTAATAGAGGCCTCCGCCTCGCCACCGGTGCTTTCCGCTCCTCCCCAGCCTCCAGCCTCTATGTGGAATGTGATCATCTCCCTCTCGCCCTCCGACGGGGTCTACTACTCATGCGGACATACCTCCGTGCACAGAGGCTACCTTCTTCGCTTCTGGGCACGGCGGTTTTAGAACTACCACCTCAGGGACGGAGCTGGCACTTCACTGAAGCGGTCCGCTCTTTCCTTAATCTTTTCAACATGCCCGCCCCCTCAGTTATCCCCATTTCATTCAGCATCTACCCCCCTGGATCCTAACCCCTATCAAGTTCTGCAAAGATCTGTGTTTCCTACCGAAGACTACCACGAGCGCCATGATATACAGGTCACTTTTCCGCGAACACGCAACCCAACACCCGGACGCAATCGCCATTTACACGTATGGTTCCCGCTCGGAAGCTGGTGTGGCCTCCTCAGCGGTGATTCTGTCCCAGCCGCTCTCCCGGAGCGTCGGCCTGCCCCGCGAGGCCTCCGTTTTTTCGGCGGAACTTTTCGCCATAACGGAGGCCCTCGATATTGTGCGCACCCACTCTGCCAGCTCTTTTGTCATTTATTCGGATTCCCAAAGTGCACTTCTCTCCCTAGAAAGATTTAACTCCCCTCACCCGCTCGTCTGTACCATTCAGCAGACCTTCCACTCTTTAACGATCTTCCAACATAAGACAATCGCATTCTGTTGGGTCCCGGCTCATGTCGGCATCCAGGGTAACGAGGCGGCGGACCGCACAGCGAAGACGGCCTGCTTGCTGCCGGCCTCCTCCCGACCCCTCCCCTTCTCCGACTTCTTCCGGCTTTCCGCTCCCACTTCCGCTCCATATGGCAGCGGGAATGGGACCAGGCCACACAAAATAAACTCCACACGATCAAACCGCACATAGGACACTGGGCTTCTTCATTCCACCGGTCCCGCCATAAAGAAGTAATCCTAGTCCGTCTCCGCATAGGTCACACCCGCATCACCCACGGACACCTTATGGCGAAATCGCCAGCCCCGCTTTGCTCTACCTGCCATACCCCTATCACTGTCTTACACCTTCTGGTGGAATGCTCAAAGTTGGCCGCTCTCCGTCGCAGGTGTTTCCCTCTCTCGGCCGAAAACCCCATACCCAACTGCCTACGATCTATACTCGCCGACGGCCCTCACTTTTCAGCAGAAGCCGTTTTCCTCTTCCTTACTCACTCCCATCTGCTCCATCGTATCTGAAACCGTACCCCTCCTACCCATTATCCATCGACTGACCCTTACTCATTCCCGTAGTCTACCGCCCCTAGCACAGTGACATCACCCACTCACGGCCTCGCCGAGATATGTACCGTCTCTTTAGGTACGAATCAGCGGTAAATCTGGAAAAGAAAAAAAAATATATATATATATATATATAGGGTGAACCAAATGTAGGTGGACAGTAAATGATAACGTTTATTTTGAGAATACATATTTAATTTTTTTGTATACTATAATACAAAATAAAATTTAAATAAATTTAGTTATAATATTTAATATAATATAACACAAACACCATAGTTATAATGAACACCATAGTTATAATATAATATAACACAAACCGTATTCAACCTACTGTCCACCTACTTTTGGTTCACCGTGTATATATATATATTATATATAAAATAACTTAGGCCGGGTCGAAATTTTATATTGAAAAGGTACATATTGTGAAGGGTTTGAATGGAACACAGGAACCCCCTCATAAATTATTTTCGCTGTTTAAAGCCTCCTACCCCTGGCATAATGTTTCACTTTTTGACCTATATTGAAGAATATTCCATTTGTGAAAAAACTATATAGGGCTATGGGTTGATTGCCTGATACCCTCATCCGTTGGAAATTTCCAGCAGACTTCAGTGGAGAGTTAACGACAAAAGCCCTATGTTTTTTCGTTAGAGAGTTATGTATGTGTAGGTCTTCAAAGGACCTCTTTATATTTAATTCTTTTCGGTAATTCTAGCCTATATGTGAGCGAAAGAAATTTTTCCCACCTTATTTTCGCTGGGCCTTAGTTTGCTTCAATGTAGGGCGTGACGATCTTCTTCGATGTAGGCCCGTTACGATGGAGCCTACACTGCGAGTTGACACTTTGTTACTAATATAGGCAGTCACTAATTAAACACCTGAAGGTATAGGCCTATCCTTTTTATAGTTATTAGGTTTTATATTATAAGGAATTCACTCAGAACTTTAGGGAAGACGAAGCACATCTTCCGTTTAAAGCGTTCGCTGTAACATAATCTTCGTATTTTAGTATAATTGCTGATTTGGCAAAGGTTGTTGACCCTTGCCTTCATGAGTTAGCAATGGAAAATTTTGCTCGAATTAATAAATTTGTTTTCTTGTTATGTAGGCCCGAATGCCTACATGTAGGTACTATGTACGTATGGCAATCATTTCATTCCCATTAGGCTATGTCGCCAATCTCGAGGCAATTTTGTATAGATATTTAATTCAATTAATTAATAATTTATATTTAATTATGAAGTAAAGGTATCACACACGATACCATGTTGTAAGCGCGTATAGTTTTTCCATACCATTTATACGAGACTTATTCTACATTCAGGTTTTTTAATGACATAAATCGTTATTAACGTATAATAAATCAGGAGAAAAAATTAGAAGCATAATAAATGTGCTAAAATTCAATTCACTTTTTCATTGTTCCTTATCACATCAAAAGGGAAGAAATTTTCAATATCATTAGGAAATTTTATTTCATATGTTTCTTACTCATTCCAGTGGGCCTTCCATTCAAACTTGGGCAGTTTTCGCCTTGATTCTAATGAGTTTAAGATAAACTTTTGACAGTTGTCATATCCTATTCTTTCCTGGCATGCCTTTGTTACTAGGTTCACTGCCCTTTCCACACTTTGACTGTGGCATGGAAAAGAAGCTATCTCCAGTGGCTTACATCGAGCCTGTAGTAGTTCATCGTCGCTAAAATTGTTTAGCAGCGGTGGAGGAGTAATGATCTCTTTTTGCCAATCGATCATCTCGGTGTAGTCAGTAGATTGGAAATTGAGGGTTCGAGGCAACTCAAAGTTTCTGGTACCTGAAAATCCTGTTCTTGAAAGGATGATTTTCTGAATAGCTTGCTCCCTAATTTCTAGTGTCTTGTCAGTTACCATTGATATGAGTATATTTTCTAGGTGGGCAAAGTAGGCGTTATTCTTTAATCACTGGTTCTATGATTGATCTATGTTGTTCATCTAAATTTTGAAGCAAGCACATTAAATGCCGAAAGTTATATGCACCATCAGTTGTTGTTGTTGTTGTTTAGCCGATCAGCCCAACCTGATCGAGCAAGCCGGCGGCTCGCAGGTAACCGATCGCCCTCTCCGGAGTGGACCAGAGGTTCAGCGCACTAGTGATGATGTGTTGTGTTCGTTGTTGTGCTAGAGCGGTACAGTCTGTCATAATGTGTTCAATTGTTTGTGGTGTGTCCTGGCACAGGTAGCAAGTGTCGTCTATGGAGTTGTCTAGTCTGTGTTTATATGTCCGTAAGTTGGGGTGATGTACAAATCGGAATCGTGCTAAGTTAACTCGATCCTATCTGCTCAGGCTGATCTCTGACCTGTTAATGGGTGGCGGCTTCGCACCTAGGACCGCATTCGGACCGAGTCGTGTCAGTGCTTTGTGGGTTAGGTGTGTGTGTGTATGTGTTTTCTGTACTGTGTGATGTCTGTGGGGCGTGGTATGGAATGGAGTATTTGGTTATAATGTGTGTCTGGTGTTACCTTAATGGTGCGAGGTGTTGGTGCATGATTGTATATGTAGTGGCAAGGGTGTTGTGGGTTAGTTGTCGCTGCTGCCATGAATTGTGTTCCCCTCATGTCTAAATGTTCCCTAACTTTCAGTATTTTTGTTTCTGTGTGCAGGTGTTATATTGGTGTTGTTTGAGTACATCCTGTAATGATACGAAGTGCGTTGTTTTGTATTGTCTGTAAGGTGTTTATGTGTGTGTTTGAGATAATGGGTGCCCAGCATGGGCTAGCATAGTCCATAACTGAGCGAATATATTGTTTGTATATGAGTGATGTTGTTTCCTGCCGGTGTCCAAAGTTTGTGCCTGTTAGTACCCTAAGCGTGTTAAGTCTTGACGTACATTTGTTTTTAATGTCCTGAATATGGTTTGCAAAAGATAATGATGTGTTTTATGTGACCCCAAGTATTTTGGTCCTGTGAGTGTGTAGAATGTTGTTGTTGTTGTTTAGTGTAAGCTGTGTAATTACTGGTGTTCTTTTTTGTTGCTTGTAAGCAAAGTGATGGTTGATTTTGTGGGCGCTACTTTGAGTCTATTGTGTGTGAGCCAGTCTTGTATACTGTTTATGTATGTTTGTAGGTTATTTGTAGCGGTGTCGATGTTGTTGTGGGTGGATGTTAGAGTGATGTCATCTGTATATGATGATAAGGTAAGCTTGTTATCTATGGGTGTTGGAATGTTGCATGTATAAGTTGAAGAGTGTTGGTGAGAGAACAGAGCCTTCAGGGACCCCGTTCGGAAAAAGCTTGTGTTTGGATGACTTGCCATTAAATGTGACATGTGAGTATCTTCCTGAAGGATAGTTGCTCAGCCACCTTTTGGTGTTATTGTGCATGTTTGTGTTGAGTATTTTGTTTATGAGAGGGAAGCGTGGGATAGCATCAAATGCTTTACTAATGTCTATTGTTGCTAATAGTGTACGTTGAGCTGGTCATCTGGAGTTGATGCCATCCATGATGTGCTGTGTCAGGTTAGTGAGTAATGTCGTGGTTGAGTAGTGAGGTCTGAATCCATGTTGAGTAGGCGATAGTGGTATGTGTGGGTTGGTGATTTGTAAGATTAGTCTTTCTGTTACTTTGGAAGGTGTGCATAGTAAAGTAATGGGTCTATAGGAAGCTGGTTCTGTTGGATTTTTGTTTGGTTTGAGTAGTGTAATAATTTTACCTTGTTTCCATATATCAGGAATAATACAGTGTTGGTATGAATATGTGCTGATATTTGTGAGAGCTAGTATTCCTTGTGGGCCCAAGTGTTTAAGGTGTATGTTAGATATGTTGTCTGGTCCAGTAGCCTTCGAATTCTTAATGTTTTTGATGATCTTGGTGGTCTGGTCTGTATTGAAGGGTGTAATGGTCTTGTCGAGTCTGTAGGTTTTCTTGTGTCTGGCTGTTTGTCTGTCTGCGTGTTTCTGGTTGTTGTCTCTGTTTAAGTGACTTATCTTTGCGTAGTGATTAACTAGAATGTTAGCTTGTTGTGTGTATGTTGGGATATTATTTTGGCTGCGACAGATAGCCGCGTGTGAGGTGTGAATGCCGCTGTTAGAGTGGGTAATGCTGTTTATAGTCTTGTATAGCCTGGATGTATCTGTGGAGTGGTTTAGTGTTGTTATGAATTCCCTGAATGTTTCTGTCTGTTTTTCTTTGAGTTTGTTGTTTATTTCTGTGTTGAGCTGTTGTATCTGCTGTTTTATGGCTTCTGTGTGTGGTGTTTGTGTGTTATATTTGAGGTTGTTACGTTGCCTTATGAGGTGGGCTATTTCTCTAGTGTAATTTGGGTTGTATTTCCTAATGTTGCCCTTGGGTATGTATTTGTTTGCATTATTGATGATGATTGAAATGTCTTGTGTTGTATTGATGTTTATGATGGGTGTGCTGTTTAATGTGGTGAATTGTTCCTCAGTCTGTATTTTGAACTGTTCCCAATTAGCTTTCTTGTAATTTCTGTCAGTGTGCCTAAGGTTGTTGGGGCAGAGTGTAGAATGTGTTGTAATGATGATGGGCAGGTGGTCTGATGACAGTTGTTTTTCTGTTCTCCATTGTGTATGTGTTGCTAGTGAGGGGGAACAGAACGTTATGTCTGGGGAGGAGTTTGAGTATCCTGCTTGATGTGGTATGTGTGTATGTTCTTCTTTATTGTTAAGAATGAAGAGACTGTTTAGTTGTGTGGCTATGTTGGCGCCTCTGGTGTTGTTTTGGTTGTGCAGGTACCAACTAGTGTCTTTGGCGTTGAAGTCTCCTCCTAAGATGACATTAGTGAGAGAGGCCAGATTGTGTAACTGTCGATTGTAATTGGCTGGCACCTGAGGTGAACTATCTGGTGGGATGTAAATGTTGATTAGTGTGGTGTTGTGTTTTGCGCGTGTTTTAATGTTAACTGCCTGTATTTCTATCATGTTATCTGCTTCGATTGTGTTTGTAATGTTTTGGGTAGCATCAATGTAGCTAATGATTTTACGTATGTAAGTGATGAGTCCACCCCAGTTACCCCCAGTACGATCTTGACGGATCGCCGTGAAGTCAGGGATGGTGGGTGTTTTGTGTGCGTTTTAGTTTTGTTTCTTGTATAAGTGCTATGTGAATGTTTTGTTTGTGTACGAATTCCCTAAGCTGCATGATTTTGTTTGTGAGGCCATCTACGTTGTACTGTAATATGTTAATATTATACTTCTGTATGTGTCTCATGGTGCTATTGTGTCTATGCCTTTGTGTATGGTGACATGTGTAAGTTGTAGTGGGGCCTGGATTAGTCTTACTGTCGCCAGAGAGTAAGAGTAGTTCGGGGAGCACGCAATTGCTCTCTGTAATTGAAAAAATAGCACGCTGAGAATAGGTCCGGCCCCGGGAGCCGATCGGCACTCTGACCGTGCCACGCAACAGGCCGTCGACTGCCAGTCTGGCCAACCGTAGACAGCCCGCTGCACGGAGATTTGAGGAAGTTTGGCCACCAGCGCGTTGTTGTTTTGATTTGACGTCGTCTCTTCTTCGCGTTGACGTGTCCCGCGCTGGAGGATGCAGCCACTGTTAGAAGCTTCCTCGTCAGCTGCTAACACTTTTTTCACGTTGTTCTAGCTACCTGTTCAGAGGTTTTTTATAAACAAATCTCAGTTTTCTGCTCAAAACTGCTCTTTCTAATTTTAAAATTGATTAGTCAAGGAAGGAAGATGTTGACTTCTATTTTGCAGCAACAGTTGATGATATTTATGTTACTTTACTGATTAATGAAAATGATTAGGCTCTTCAAGTTATAAAATATTTCTTTCGCAATAATTGATAAATACGAAACACAAAACGTATATGCAAACAGGATGATGATGCTTAGACTACTCAAGTTGATGAAGTTTTCTCTTCCTTATATATTGTATTGAACCCACAAAAGTATTTGGACCTGTTGTTTTACAATCAATGGCTTTGTAGACGTGCATAAAAGGCAGCTCATTCAAATGCAAGAGGCACACCAACCACTGCACTGGTCTGTTAAGATGAATTTCAACCAGTTTTATGGCTCCAACAATTTTTCCTGTATTTACGGGAGTACCATCACACAGTAAAGCTTTGATAGTATCTGTGCTGTTCGAGTCTGTAATAATAGTTATCAACTCTTCTGCTATGCAGCGAGCAGTTCAATTATCTGTGTGACATGGTCTACATAGATGCTTCCAGGTTCTTTCACAATAACATAGTGTTCTTCTTTTATCTTTCCACTTTTAGTTAATGTGTTATCTTTCCTTCCATCAAATCCAAGTTACTCCATCTTCAGATTTTCGGATTTAGACCTAAAAGTATTTGTTTCACCCATGCGATTTCTTTCTCTTTCTAATTTCTTTCTGTCAAACATGTTGGTGTGGTTAAGGATCCCCATATCTTTTAAAGCTGCATTGACTATTGCAGCTGCAGCTCTATAACTTACACGATAACGATCTGCTGTTAATGCTAGGTTTTTATAGGAGTGCCTATTCTGAATATTCTCACTCAATTCTAAATCGGCCTCATAATCCACATCCTGACACTTTGAATCTACAACACTTTGAATCTACATCCATGTCTTCTTTGGTATTTTCTATAAATTTCGATGGTAAAACATTGGTGGCTTCAGTCATTTCTCCTCGTGCTTTTAGTTGACGGTTATGTGTTTCTTGGGCTCTTGCTCTTCTTGGGTTCGATGCGATCAATTGGTCCTAACTGGTTTTTTCTTTGTTTTTGACCCACAAAAAACTCATTCTGCCAGTGGTATTTTATCCTTACACCTGCAAGATTTCCTATCAGTTCCCTTATCATAGCATTCATAAGAAGATATATCAAACATTTCATCATACTGAGCTACTTTTAAGGCAAAACTTTCATTTCTTCGATGTAAAGGCACCTTGTTGAATTTTGAGGCTTCTTCTATCAGTCGACTGACTTTAACCCTTTCGCTCACGAATTACGACATAGGGTAAAAAAGAAATTTGCCTTTATATGTGGTTATACAGGGTGTCCCAAAAGTCCCTATCTATTTTGTTGAAATAGGCTGAATTTCAAATAAATGTCACACTGACCTGAATACAGATGTATTTCTATACAAATTACAAGTATTACACCATTAAAATCTTTTATTAGTAGTTTCCACATGTGCTCTATCTGTATCTCTGCAAATATCAAAGCGGTCAGCTGCATTGCGGAACACATTTCCGAGCATTTCAGGGGTTATTTTCTCAACTGCTTGCCTAATGCGATCTCGCAGATCTGGTAAATCTCGAATGTTTCTGCGATAGACCTCTGATTTAATGAAACCCCAAGCAAAGAAATCCAATGGGGTCAAATCCGGAGATCGCGCTGCCCAGGGCCTATTTCCCCCACTGTCAAATCCAACGATTTGGAAAACGCTCGTTTAGGTATGTCTGAACAATTCTGGCATAATGGCATGGTTCCCCATCCTGCTGAAAGACTACATTGTCGAGAATGCCATCTTCAAGAAGTTGAGGTTCTAAAATTAATTAAAAATTTAAAAATTTAAAAATAATTAAAATAGAAATCTAATGAATGATTTGTCTAGAAAGGTGCATACAATCATGTCATTAAAACATTCATTTGAAATTCAGCCTATTTCAACAAAATAGATAGGACTTTTGGGACACCCTGTATAAGAATCAACATGGTTTATTTTTCAGCTACACAATTGTCTACCCAGTGAGTGAAAGGATTAAGATAGATACCTTTGGTGTTAATCGTAGGAAAAGAAAATTTCATCCAAATGTCTTCAATCTCTTTTCCAACAACTATGTAACAATCATTAGCAGTTGCTGATCCTTTTGATTTAGCTTCTTCACGACGGCGCACAAAAAGGTAGTGTCTCACATTTACTTTTGAAGGAGTAATGGCTGCTGAGAATTCCGTAGGATATCCAAAGGCTGCATTTGAGGACTTGCTTCTAGTAGTCATAGTTTATATTCAGAAGTAAAATCAAATTATATGTTATTTATAATTTATGATAATTCAAATTATAATTAAAACAAATGCAAACTATTTATGCACGACTAAGAGTGCGTACCCAGACCAAGTAAACTAGACTTAACCACCCGACTTATGTTGTGTATATAAATCTGTATTATAAAACCCATAGTTATCATCTAGTTAGCATTAGTTAGGATGTTACATTATTATATTAATATCATTCTAGAGGGGAGAGCCCTGTAAAAATGAACTATAAATAATTCCCATATTCCTATACTATCATATTATTCTTGTAATTCTTGAATTCATTTATATAGTTCTTGTATCCATTTTAAAATTCATGTGTTTATATGGTTCATGTATTTATATAATCCTGTATATTCTTATATATTTAACTTTATATATGCCTATATTCATAGGTATGTACGTGTGTGTATTCATTTTTACATAAGGACCAAAATCGCCCACGCGAGTTTGGATAAAAAATTATTTGCTTTCTACTTTGCCAAATAATTGGTGACCTGTTTTTTTTAAAATCTCTCAATAATTTTTTTAGATTTCGCTTAATAAGGAATCCTGCTTAAGCTTTGCAATGTTCATATTTTGTAACATTCTCTTTCGTTTATAAGATGAGATCATGTCTTGCCTAAGCATTTAAATTGTACATCTTAAACCTTAAATTTTAACTCATATGCATATTTTAGTGTAAAGATTATGGTCCGATTTCCACTTTTAGTAACTTGCAGATCATGATAACATCAGATCTGAAAAGTCGCGGTTAAGATAAAAATATGGTTTCATCTTCAAATATTTTGTTTACTCGTTCAAGCCTTACCACAGCTAAAAAATTTACTTTATTTCCGAATATTGTGCAAAAATAATGCAGCCTCCTTAGCATTTAATAATAATGATGTTAGCAGTTTTGGGGTATATATACCCCAGTAAAAATCTTCCATTGTCATTCAGAAGCTAATTCAGAGGCTGAGCACTACCTGTACATTTATTTTAGCAGTAAATTACAGCAAAAGATAGTCTTTATCTTATCCTTCGAGCATTGATCTCTTCAGAAGAACTTAGTCATTAAACTTTCCGGATACGCTATAAGAAGAGTCCGGAATCTTCATAATTTTTAGTAAGTCTACCAGAGTCCTCCGAGCCACTATAGAAGAACTCGGAGAGTAATATAGAAGAAAACTACTACAAGTCACACATCCGTTGCTGCCACCTAACTAAAACCCCCGTCGACTTCGAACCAACCCAGGCCATAGACGGAGGGGTTAACATATATATATTATATATATATATATGAGAAGGTTTTTAATGATGGTTCAAGATCCACCTTCGTCCGACCCTTCTGCAGCATCCCGCCTCATTTGCGAGATTTGGTTGAGGAGGGATTTTTTCCGCTCTCTTCCTGCCCTCGTAGCCAACCACGCATGACTGGTCAGGGTCAGAGCTTTTCATAAGAACCTCTCCAATTGGTACTGTACCACCGCAGCTGTGACAGTACAGCTTCTGCCTCTTCTCCCTTTCACTGTGTTTCTATTTAATTTCTAACGTTAGAAACACATCCTTCAAGTATTTTCCGTACGTATATTATTGTGTACCGCCCGCGTCTTCTTTCCAGAGAGTAGAGTTTCAGGGATTATAATCGAGACCAGTAGTCTTCACCTTTTGTTTCCTCATTTGGACGTTAAAGTCCTTTGTATGGCTTCTATGTTTGCAATATCTTGTTTTCTCTATAGGCCTGTGAGTACTGAGCAATATTCAGTTATTGATAGGCCTAGCATCTTCCATAATTTTAGCATGATGTTTGCTTTTCTGCTGTAGAAACTTCTCCAGATAATTCCCATTATTTTTCTACCTGTTGTAATTTTAATGTTGTAGTGCTCTTTGAATTCTGTATCCGATGACATTATTACGCAAACATCCCTGACTTGTGGGTTTGGTGAATGTTGTCTGTTTGGCTTGCAGAGTTTTGTAATTTTACTATGTCACCTTCGTTTGATATTTCCTTGCATATCTTTGTATCGATGTGTCATCCGCGAAACATGATACGATACTGTAACTAATATTTGCATCAATGTCTCCAATTATTATTATGAATAGCAGAGAAGCTAATAATGTACCTTGTGGGAAAGAGCTGACGATTTCTGAGACCTCAGATTTAACTCCCTCCATTTACTACCATTCTTTGTGTTCTTTGAATCAATAAACTAAATATCCATTTTCGTACAGTAGCTTTCCATTATTTTTAAGTTTTTTATCGCGATGATTACATTTATCGAAGGCTTTATCAAAATCAGTATGTATATTACATCTATTTTTTGTCCTCGATACAATGTTTCCAGTATTTTTTCCTGGTGATCTAATAGTTGTGATAGGCATGGTCTTTCAGCCATGAAGCCATGTTGGTTCGAACTGAATAAATCCTTTTCTTGTAGGTAGCAAAGAACTTTATAAGGGGGGAGGTGAGAGATACTCGCCGATAATTCTAAGGCATTACTCTGTTACCTCCTTTGAATAAGGCTGCAATGTTCGCGTTCTTTAATGGCATGGAAATTTGTGCTGTGATGAGTGATTTTCTCCATAGTAAGTATGGAGGCTCGGCAATACTCTTTACATTTCTTCAGAAACGTGACACTTCATGTGTCTGCCCCTGGTGCTGAATTTTCTCGTATTTGTGATAGGGCCTTAATTACGAGTACTTCTCCTTCCACGAACTCTAAATCTCTTAATAGATTTGTGTCCGAACTTGTTCTATACTGATTTGTATTTATGTCAAAGAACTAGTCTAGATTTTCTAATTTTTTCTCGGAATTAGGGGTGCTGAACAGTGAACACAGTGTTAAAATGTTCCTTAAGCAGTTCGCTCATTTTTTCTGGGTCATTTGTGTATTTGATCGCCTTCATCTTTTAACGGACCAATACTCTCTCTGCACTGCATTTTTCTTTTCACAAACGTGTAAAAGTATTTTGGGTTATTATTTATCTTTCAGCTACCTTGTTTTCCGCCTTGTTTGTTTTGTGGATATGTTTGTTTTAGGTTCATTTCTATTTCCCAGTTTTTCTCGAGCTTGCTACGTTTTATTTTTGTCTTTTCGAACATGGTTCAGTAAAGTGGATTTAGTTTCATTTGATATTATGTATAATATTCCTTCTGCAGCATTCTCGCGAAGTAGCAGCTGAAAAATTTACTTTCTTTAAATCTTCATTTACACTTTCCTTGCTCTCTTCTGCAGGAATCACTCCTGACGAAGCAGCCCTCTTGGAGGGCATCACGCTCTACGCTCTAACAAAAGGCACACGCCTTAAGACAGTCCCCCCCCCATGGAAAACGGAATTGGAATTTCAAAAGCTGAAAGATCAGCCTAGTGGCGGATTAAGACCCTCTGGGGCCATAGACACCAAAATTTTGGGGACCCTTCTCTTAGTTTTTAAAGTAATACAAAACAATAATATAATACTAAAAAGGGGTTTATTGCCTTATTATTTACAACACACGTTTTCAAAGTAATAAAAAACAGTAGTATAATACTAAAGACAGGTTCTTTTAGTATTATTTACAACACCTACTTGCGTTTTTGTTTAGCAGCAAATTGGGCAATAATGTCTATGAAGTCCAGGTAATAATTTTGAAATATTATTCATCAGTAATTGCAGATAGGTTACACCGAGGTTCAGCCTATGCCCTCTGGTGAAAGGGTGAAATATATAAAATGTGACCACAATATTTTGATGGAAAGATTTAAAAATTGATATTTAGTCAATTCTGCGGACAAATGGATTTACCACCAGAGAGAAAATGATAAGCCCGCAGAAGTTTAAGGGCAGATATGGAGCAAAATTTAGTTTTTCCAGTCTTTCATGTCTGCTAAGTGGGCAAATGATACAAGTAAGATTGTGGCAAGCAGCATATAATTCCACTCTGGAAAACCTGTCCAATTTTCTCCACATCTGCCCGTGAACCATGGACTTCTGTGGACTTATAATTTTTTTCTCTACAAGTTAAGTCTACCTGCAAATTTGTCTAAATATTTATCAATATTCAAACCTCTCCATCAGAGTAGGCTACTGCATTTTATTATATTTCACTGTAGGCTATACCTCAGTGTATTTGCAATGATTAATACTTCAACAATATTAGGATATCCCCGTATCCTGAGTGCGCCGACATCGTTACATTGGAATATGGACATTTTTTCTGAACCTTGGGAACCCCTAAAACATTTTAGCCTTTGGGGGCCCCTAGTCACGTGCCTACTGTGCCTAATAGGTAATCCGCCAATGGACCAGGCCAAATTGCGCGCGTTAATGTCAATTCGATGAAAACATCAAAGTAGCAAGAAACTGTCAGAAAAATTACATTCAACGCGGTGACTTTGACACTGATTTGAAACTGCAGATAACCACTGGCCAACATTGTTCTCACGTGGTACGCGAGAAATAAAAGTCGTCCTTGTCCGCATTCCCTCAGCACTCCTGCAGAAGCAAACACCCTTTTCTGTAGATTGGTGGGGACAAGTGCAACTTTCATTTCTTGCATGTCAGTTACGAACACTGTTAAACTGTGGTTACCAGAGTTTTCACTCGAGGACCCAAATACTTAAATTCTTGTACTTGCTCAATCGGTTCACTTTTTATTTTGGAAATAATATTAGCTCTTTCATTTGAGTTTTGGGGATTAGTAAAAATACTTTAATTTCTATTTACTTTTATTTACTCTTGCATTATTATCCCTTTCAATATTTATTTTACACTGATTTCTCTATATTTTATAATCGAGTAGTGTGGCCGGTTCTCAACTGACAGGAAGCTTGCGCCGACATTTTCCTTTAACAAAGCGAGGAGGAGGGAAATTACAACGATTATCACTATTTTCTGATTTTTATTTAAAATGAAACAATGAACACGACGGGGAAGCGAGTGGTGAATTTCTAATTAACATTTTGATCGTGGAGAGACGAGAGAGCTTAAGTAAGTTTTAAAATCACAAAATTGCATTTTTGCATCAACCAACCTTCCTTAAACATAACGCCTGAAGACTGGCGTTTGGGTATGCCTTCGGCTTTAGTGCATTTCAATAATTGTTGTCAACTAGTATTTTATATTTCAAATAATTTCATTTTACGTATCTTAATTTTATACAATTTGAATCAGTTTATTATACTCTAATAAAACATTATTAAATTTCATATTAAACATTAGTAAATTTCTTATTAAAAAAAATTAAAAAACACGACACATGGAACTGCATAACCTTTGTTTTAGTAATATTAAAAGTGATATCGTGGTTCTGCGAATATTCACAAATTTTTATAAAGTGATCCAGACTTAAAAGCTGAAAGCTTTATTAATACCATATCATCAGCATAATTATTTATCCTCATGTTATGTATACAACATCGCACTCTAGTAAATAAGTCATCAAAAAATATATATATATATATATATTAATATATATATATATATATATATAGGGTGTCCCATAAGTCCGGCATCATAGGAGAAATTCGTATTTTTCTATTTCTACAAACCATAATTCATATTTTTCTTATGATCGGGATGCCAATTTCCCGTCCACCATTCTGTTCAGTGACGAGGCTGTTTTTTATGGAAATGGTGAGGTAAATCGACAGAACACCCGCTACTGGTCTCAAAACAACCCTCACTGGTATACCTCTTCAAAGGAACAAGGTGCATCTCGGTGATGGTATGGTGTGGCATTGGAAGGATCGCATCATAGGCCCCCTCTTTTTCGATGAACATGTCACTGGAGGCACCTACCTACGTATGCTCAAGGAAGAAGCATTTCCCAGTGCCTTGAAAGAAGGAAATTTCCCAACATGGTTCCAGCAAGACGGCGCTCCTGCACATTACAGCACCCAAGTAAGGGAATACCTGTACCAACAATTCCCTGGTCATTGGATAGGACGTCGAGGGCCTGTGGAATGGCCAGCTAGAAGCCCGGATCTCACGCCACCAGATTTTTATCTCTGGGGCCACTTGAAATGTGCTGGTATACGCAGAGAAAATTAGGAGTGTTGAACACTTGCGGCAGCGCATTATTGGGGCATGTAACACCATTACTCCTGACATCATTCACCGTGTGCTTGCTGACTGGGTATCACGTCTAAATTTGTGTATTGAAAACAATGGTGGACATATTGAGCACACATTCTGTAAATAAAAGCTTTTGTTTTGCTTTTTTTAATTATTTTTCCTATGATGCCGGATTTATGGGACACCCTGTGTATATATATATATATATATATATATATATATATTATATATAACGTAAAGAACGACGCTTGTATAGGAGAATATATCCGCCCAAGATGAGGAGAGAAACGAAACAAATGAAAAAATGAGGTAACATCCGCGAATCGAACCCGGGATCTTCCGATTGCCAGTCAGATATGATAACCATTACACCACGGGCCTCACTCGAACAAATGCCGTAATTCTCCTACATACGCACAGAAACCAATGCCCCAAGGGGCCACCTCCCGCATGCCGTAACATTATATACATTTTAACTGCAAACACGCAAAATGTATATAATGTTACGGCATGCGGGAGGTGCCCCCTTGGAGCAATGGTTTCTGCGCGTATGTAGGAGAATTACGGCATTTGTTCGAGTGAGGCCCGTGGTGTAATGGTTATCATATCTGACCGGCAACCGGAAGATCCCGGGTTCGATTCCCGGGTGGTTACCTCATTTTTTCATTTGTTTCGTTCTCTCTCCTCATCTTGCGCGGAATATTCTCCTATACAAGCGTCGTTCTTTACGTTAATTATACTGCGTGTTTGCAGTTAAAATGTATATAATGTTATGGCATGCGGGAGGTGTAGCTTACCTACAATAGACGTTAAACTGATTGGCCTATAATTTCCCGCCGCACCTTTATCGCCTTTCTTAAAGATAGGTGCTACGTTTGCTAACTTGAAATTATCTGGTACGCACCCCTCAGAAATAGACGCATTAAAAATCTTTGTTAGCGCCACAACAATGCTATCTTTTAATTCTTTTAGTTGTATGGGATATATGGAATCCGGCCCCGGTGATTTACGCGTTTTCATTTTATCAATATAGCGCATTACTTCCCCTTCACTAACCACAATATTATCCAAAATATTACCATTATCAAAAGGTATTATGTCTATGACCGTAGGGATATTCGGTACATCTTCTATAGTAAAAACTGACGTAAAATATTCGTTTAGCAAGGTAGCCATTTATTTGTTTTCAGAAACTAGATCTCCGTTAACATTTTTCAACGGCCCCAAGACACTTTTTACTGGATTTCTATTCTTGACGTATTGAAAGAATCGCTTGGGGTTTTCTTTACCGTCACGAGCTATGGAGATTTCAAATTCACGCTTGGATTTTTTATTACACTTTTCGCTTCACGCCTTAGAGATATGTAGTTGTTTCGTAACCACAAATTGTCTTTATCGCACTTATGTATCCTACAAGCCCTATCTCTACTCTTTATAATGTCTCCTACTCTAGAAGTAAACCACAAGGGCTTGTTTACTTTCACACGCTTAATTCTGTACGGTACACATTCCTCATTTATAGTCCTAAATACTGTTTCGAACGATTCCCACATTAGTTTTGCGTTGGAGTTCCCCATTACGTTTTCCCAATTGACGTGTGAAAATTTATTTCGAAATTTACTAAAGTTAGAATTTTAGTCGAGTTAGCCTATCATCCATAGTTATTACTAAATCTAAAATACTGTCCAACCTCGTAGGTTCCCCAACTTTTGGAATAAGAAAGCTATCCTCGAGAAAATTAACTAAACGATTACCTTCCGCGTCTCCCTACATTGTATCGTAATTCACGTTGGCGCAGTTAAAGTCACCCATAACTAAAGCCTGCTCACTACCGATTATACTCTTTAGTTCACGATATAACACTTCGTCCGTATCAGCTGTTTGATTAGGGGGCCTATATATAACCGCAACAACAAGTTTGAAATCGTTCAATTTAAGTTCTGCTATAGTCGAATCTATCGGTTCTGGAATTCTGTGCTTTACTTCTATAACGTTCGCAATATTATCTTTGAGATACAACATAACGCCGCCTCCTCGCCTACCTATTCTGTTTTTAACAAAAAGTCTATAACCTTTAATTTGATACTCTCCTACAAAGTCACGAGTTTCATTGCTAAACCACGATTCATTTATCGCAATTATATCATAGTCTTTACAAGCAATTAAAGAAAAAAGTTCGTTTATTTTATTTCGTAGGTTACGAGCATTTAAGGATAAAACCTTCAAAATGTTTGTAACTGCGACACCTTCGCGAGCGCAGGAAAAATTTGTGGAATTTACGCTGGGACCGTTCGAGTTACGGCAGCCTGAAAAGAAGAGACTATTATGAAATAGTCTTCCTAAACGCGCAGCTCTAACGTCATTAAGATGAAGTCCATCTTCGAGGAACAAGTCCCTCCTGCCGTAGAAACTGTTCCAAAAATTCGCAAAATGCACTCCTTCCTGTTGGCGAAGAGACACTAGGTTATTGTTAATATAGGTCGCCTTGCTGTAGAAATCGTTACGTTGGATAATTCGAGGAAGTATACCTGTTAAAACAATCTTATTAGTTTTTCCTTTAATCGCTCCAGTAAGTCCCTGTACCTAGCCAGCAGTTCTTCGGATCTAGAATTTAAAACGTTATTAGTACCGACATGAATAACATACGTTGTGTCCTCGGAGGTACCGTCTGTAAATTGGTCAACACTATGTTATATCCTCCACCCTTGCAACAGGGTAGCAGTAACGGCGCCTACGACGAGGGTTTCTCCCACAGAATTCCTCGAGCTGTCCTCGAACAATGGAATCGCCAACGAGTCGTATTTCCGGTTCATCAGCATCATCGAAACCTAAAACAGAAAACTTATTGTTTGCTATTACTGGTAGACATGTCTTAGGTTTTCTGGTTTTCTCAATGGGGCACCATTACGCACTCGATCGAAGGGTTGGGAACTAGGGGAAGAGAGAGGGCTATTAATATTATTTATATTATTAGTAGAAACTGAGGCAGGAGGGGTCGTAACTGGAGTCTCAAGGGATTCTAATTTTGCCGTCAGGATCATCACGCCTTCTTCAAGCCTCACCCTGGCCTCTCCCTCACGTTCTAACTCGTTCCTCAGCACTTCCATGCTTGAGCACCACCTGCAAACTAACTGTTCATTATTATTAGCCATTGTAAACGCGTAAGCGGCAATTTTCCCTTCACAGCGACTGCAAGTACTTGACGGGGATGCCATGCTTTTAATTAGTTAAAAAAACAAAAAAAACAAAAAACGAGCTTTTGGAAATTAATAAATTACAACATAGGTCTACCGCGTTCTTGAAACACAGAAACAGGTTCTTGTAACACAAATTTATACTAAATGAATATAGAATTAAGCTACCGACAAAAGAACTGTAAAAGAAGAGTATTTATAATACTTATCTGTCCGCGATTCGACCCGACTTTTTTCCTTTTTTTTACAGTGTGTGACCACACTCTACCTGACCTCTCGAAGGAAGGAAAAATGAACCTTATGACTCCACGTTTTCTGATAGATTTGAAAAACAAACAAGGCAAGCCACGTGCAGTAGCCTTGGTTTGATCAAATAATATAGTACTGAATAACGTCAATAAATGAAATATATTCGTTAATGAATGATTAGTAGCACGAAGTAATTTAGTTAAGAATGCACCGAACACTTTTTTTTTTAAAACACTTCAACGAAAACCACTTATTCAATTGATAACACTGGACACTCGATAAAACACGCCTGTTCACAAGGAAAGACTGATCACATATGAAAAAGGCGCACCGACGAGCTTTCGCGACATCTTACGCTCGCCGCTCTCATGTTTGCATTCAAAGCAAACACCTCATATCCGTCCCGAGGGACATTGGCTTTGAGAATCACACATTCTCTTGTTCTCATGGTGACTCACCTCTCTGACGCATGTGAGAATGGATTCCTTCGTATATAAGGAGGGGTCCAGCCATTGAAAGACAGATTCTGGGTAGAGCTCGGCATACCTAGGTCTCCGCGGGTAACGGGGTACGAGTTATCTTGTATGCATTAGCTAAGCTTGCTATTTTAGAACGGACTATAGGAAAGTCTCAGAAGAAAATCGTTATTCATTTTACCGCGGGTAACGGGTTGCGAGTTACCCCGTATGTCATTAGTGTGCTTCGGGCGGTCTTAGAACGGACTCAAGGGTAGTCCAAGAAGGGGGCCGTCTGACTTTTTCAATTAACGTAATTTAAACTCCTGGGTGAAGGGAGCATTTCATCTCAAATAGGGACTAAGCTTTATATCGGAATTGAGGATCTGACTGAAGGAAACGCCACCAGACTTAATTCATTTATTTCAACGTGACCTTAATTGTCACTCGTAGACTTAAGAATAATTCAATTATAGCCCTGTGAACTTACTTTAAAGTATAACCTTCTGAACTTAAAGCAAAGCATACTATTACGAACTAATCCACTCATTTGAATTTAATTAAAGTGCCTAAAATTTAAAGTTGACTCTCACTTAATCCACACTCAACGGTTGAAAAGAGGGCTAAGGAAAGCTCCCGGATTCCGAAAGCGACGACAAAGGTCGGCGCACTCTGTATAAATGAGTATTTTATTATGCCCGGTGGGATTAGCCAACCACACACCACCGAGTATAATATATATATATATATATATATATAAATTATGTAAACCCACAAGGAAAAGGAAAAATGATTCCAAGGCCTTTCGTGTATTCAGAAGTACACCTCGTCAGGGAATGACGTCATTCCCTGACGAGGTAATTTTCGACGTAAAATCACCGTTAAATTAACTTCATAAAATTTGACATAAAACTTAATTAAGTTGTTAAAAATGTTGGCAAAAGGTATCGTTTTCTATTCTCTGTTTAAAAAGAAGCAAAAACAAAGCGTCATAAAATCGAAGACTAAATTTCTATAATAACTTTTTTCCATTACTTTTCTCAGTTCAGTCTTCATTATTCTTTGCTCTTATTCCTTCTCCCTTATGTCCTTCTCTTGAACATATTATATATATATATATATATATATATATATATATAATGCCGTGCCAGATTAAAATGAACACCATCCTAAAGCAGCGGAATGAACATATGGCATCGTAGTTGACACATATTATTTCATATAAAGATGGGTGCCAAGAAAAATCTTAAGGTTAAATCCCTTGAAATAAGGAAAATTAAAAAGTTTGTCGTAGAATGTTTTTTATCCAGAACTTAGGTACAAGAGCACTTAGTGCATGGTGTTAATCATATAGTATGTTATGACTGAAATTTGTGTTTGTTGTGTTAAACATACGAATTTTCTGAGTGAAATGTGTATACTCGTATTGTATTCTAAATTTTAAATACCAATTTGAAACAATGCTGCATTTGAATAAGTTTATGTATCAATTCATGCTTTGACAAAAGTGGTTAGATGATTTACTAAGTGTATTCTTAATGTCAAATAGACTGTAGGGTGATTTCGTACCAGTTATGAATAAACTTACTTTGAACATTAAATTCTCGACTCTCACCTGATTTTTAATTTTGTGTAAATATGGTTGTGCTCTAAGTGTTAAAAGTACCACCCCTAAACCTTGAGATTTTTCTTGGCACCCATCCTTATATGAAAAAGTATACATCAAAGTATATATGTGCCAAATTTGGTGCTTTTATCAAAAAGTGAACGATTTCACCAAAATTTGGAGCTTAGGCGCTGGACTATCATCCTTTTGAAACATGATGTCCTCCAGGTGACGTTTTCAATCCGAAACAAAGACAAGAGATTCTTATCTAAGATGGATACGTAATCTTGTGAATTAAGACGTCCCTCTACGAAAGCAGGGTCAGTTTTTTTGAGTGTCAAACGCGTGCCCACTGCCCACACCTTAACAGCACAACCACATTGGGTTGCATCAGTTTGGGATTGAACATATTGCCACAGATTCTCCATATACAGATCCGTCCTCCTGAAGCAAAGTGCTCGAACGTTGATTCATATGAAAAGACAAAAGAGTGCCAAAACTGATCAAACTGCGTGGTCCACTCGTATCTTTTCCTCTTATTAGACTCAGAGAACCTGCATAGACTACCCTACATAGAACTGGGTACAGAGGACGCATAGCTAGACGGAAGGCATTGCTTGTAGAGGGACGTCTTAATTCACAAGATTACGTATCTAGCTTAGATAAGAACCTCCTACCTTTGTTTTGAAATGGAAACCTCACCCACCTGGAA
Source organism: Bathynomus jamesi (assembly GCA_023014485.1). Classification (NCBI taxonomy): domain Eukaryota; kingdom Metazoa; phylum Arthropoda; class Malacostraca; order Isopoda; family Cirolanidae; genus Bathynomus; species Bathynomus jamesi. The sequence goes on along the minus strand of JAJOZX010008389.1, from coordinate 61,100 downwards.
GACATCATGTTTCAAGAAAACGGTGCTACGTGTATAATTAGTTGCTTTAGGAGAGTGTTCATTTTAGTTTGGCGAGGCACTGTGTATATACGAGGGTACTTCAATAAGTATCCGCACTTTTTATTTTAGTGATAATATAGTATATATAATAGATACTCGTAATAACGATCCAAACTAAGATCTATAGGCTTATTTAGGCTAGCAACAGTATAGGCTTATGTAGACTACTCATAGCTGTCACATATCGTACGAGTAGTGAGCATGGCTGCGCCGCTTTCAATTTGTACTCTGAAAGAACAGAGATCCGCGGTTCGTTTTTTGTGGGCAGAAGGTGTTAAAGGAGCTGAAATTCACACGCTTTTATGTGCTCAGTATGGGAATAATGCGTTACCACGGCGAAGTGTGTACGAGTGGATTCAAATGTTCAAGGAAGGTCGGATATGTGTGACAGATGCTCAGCGCTCAGGACGACCGTCAACATCAACCAGTGGTGACAAGCAGGAAGAAGCCAGAGCCATGATTTTCGATGACAGATGATTAACAATAAAAGAAATTGCATCTTCATTAGACATCAGTCAAGGGCCAGCCTATTCGATAGTTCATGACATTCTTGGCTTTCACAAGGTTTGTGCAAGATGGGTGCCCAAACAGTTGACAGAAGAGCACAAGCGTAATCGTATAGACGTCTGCTCTCGTCTTTTGGCGCGGTATCATAATGAAGGTGAAAACTTTTTGGAGCTCATTATCAATGGAGATGAAACCTGGATCCATCACTATGAACCAGAAAGCAAACGACAGAGCATGCAATGGAAGCATTCAACATTTCCCGTTGCAAGAAAGTTCAAAGCGCAGCCGTCAGCAGGTAAAGTTATGCTAACACTGTTTTGGGATACACGAGGCCCTATCCTTGAACATTATCTAGAGCGTGGTACAGTAACAAGTGCATCGTATTCTGACATGCTTCGGAATGAGTTAAAGCAAGCAATTCGCGCAAAACGGAGAGGGAGATTGTCGGAAGGTGTTATTCTGTTACACGACAATGCGCGCCCTCATACCGCTGCACAGACTAGAAAATGCCTTCAAGAACTTAAATTTGAAGTTCTCAACCATCCAGCCTACAGTCCAGACCTGGCACCATCGGGTTTTTACCTGTTTAGACCACTAAAAGACGCTTTGAGAGGTCAGCGATTCCAAGGCGATGATGACCTGAAGGAGGCGGTGCATGACTGGCTACGCACACAGCCAAAAACATTCTTTTGTGATGGCATTAGGAAGCTTGTAGATCGCTGGACTAAGTGTATTGAGAAAAAGGGAGACTATGTTGAGAAGTGATGTGTTTATAATCTATCAGATGTGAAAATAGAAAGTGCGGATACTTATTGAATTACCCTCGTGTGTGTGTGTGTGTGTATATATATATATATATATATATATATATATATGTGTATATATATCAGACATGGGGTCAATTACTGGGGTTCTATTACTATTACTTACTTTTGATTCCTTCTATCACTCGTACTTTAATTTTCATCTATTACTATTATTTGGTCATCTATTACTATTACTGTTACTTTAGTATGTGGGGTACTTCACTCATTTGAAAAGGATTTTTATGTCTATTTAAATGTAATTAGAAGCAGTGTGTTAACAAAAAACACTTTATTTCAGACTCAACAGGTACAAACATTATACAAGAGGTCCATAGAAGATTAAGAGATAGTTGTCTGGAGCATTAAGTGGGCCAGTGAATCACTGTGTATAATGAACATACAATTTCCTACGCCAATGCTTCCAGATTTGAGATTTGTAAAATATATCGGAGACCAGTCCACTAACCATGGATTTTATTATCTTATTGACTGACTCATCAAGCCTAGTGATAAATCTAAATACAAAATTGCGAATGACACTGGCACAGTTGGGCACCTTATTGACTACAAACAGCATACTGACACTAGAAGGAGCACCATTTACAAACTTGGAGTCCTTAATAAACTCCTAAAAATATTTATTATATGCAACATATAATTTCCTCAAATTACACATCCTGTAGTTCCACCACAAATGAGCTGTATACATTGGAGTACAAAAAGTTTTGAACAACATCAACTTAACATCTAATGTACACATATGAAATTTTCTAACCAAAGTATTTCCCTGAGCATATAATTGTCTACATTGCCTTAGAATATCACAGTCATCTGAAAGACTATCCGTTAGTATGTGGCCAAGATACTTAGTCTCTGGGTTACTTCTGACATCACCATACCATTCAATTGAAATTCAGGAAATTTTATATACTTGTAGGTCTTAGTCCTCATAATCATAACATGACTTTTATCAATTTATATTTTATGTCGTTATCCTTCCCATACCTTTCACACACCTTCAAAAGTGTGCTGAGCTCTTTTACAGATGGAGAAATAAGAACTAGAACATCTGCATACATCAGATGATTAACAATCATTGTACGAATATAGCAGCCTATTTTACAGGTGTTCAGCACAACAGATAGATTATCCATATAAACATTGAATAAGTAGAGGGATAGTATCCCTCCCTGCCTGACACCATTGGTCACAGAGAATGGCTCTGAATTAACCCCACCCAATCTTACAATCATTGTCTGGTGATTATACGAGAATATTAATATACGGATCAAGTAACCAGGTACATTACGATTTACAAGTTTCATGAATAATTTGTCATGATTAATACGATCAAATGCTTTAGAGGCATCCAGGAAACAAAAATACAGTAGCATCTAGAGTTTGGTATTTACCGATTGCATTCCCAGCATCCCGATTCACCAAAGCCCCTTGGGGGGTACCCTGTGTGAGATGGTATTGAGCTGGCGATGTAGCAGTGTCTGGATTCAGGACTCAAGGATAAGCCTGAGAAGCAGAGGGCTTTGCACTCATGGATCGAGAATGAGGCTTAAAGGCAGAGGGCTCTGCACTCATGGATCCAGGATGAGGCTGAGAGGCAGAGGGCTCTGCACTCATCGATCCAGGATGAGGCTGAGCGGCAACCAAATAACAAATATTTGTTTCAACTAAATCATTACAATTTCAGAGACTGGATGTCTTGATAAAATTTACTTTATTGAAGGAAAAATTTGCCACAATATTAGTTTACATACCTGTACATGTTTATCTTAGTTTAGAGTAGATTTAGTTCATGTTTCAGTTCTTTGTTCACACAATATGTCCATTGCCACTGTAGTAGAAAAGCAATAGATTATTATATATTACTTTGCCTTCTATTACTATTACAGCCAAAAAATTATGATTTATTACTATTACTTGAAAAATCCTGTAATAGTCTATTACTATTACCTATTACTATTACCCCCTGTCTGATATATATATATATATATATATATATATATATATATATATAGGTGTGTGTGTGTGTGTGTGTGTGTGTGTATGAATAAAAGTTAAAGAATTATATATGAGAACAGTTTATTGATATTCACAGTACAAGTTTCAGTACTTCACGTATCATATTTGAGCTGTTCAATGAAAAAGTTAAAGATTAAAGAGAAATGGAGTCCATAAATACTGGAGGGTTGGCATTCAGGTGACTGGAACATGGCTCGTTATCACTTTCCTTATCACCGGATTAAATCTATGGTTTCCTTTTGATAAGTTAAAGTTTGGAAGAGTTTCAATTAAAGCGGGCTCAACTATCAATCTTTTGAGGTAATTATTTTAATGAAAAACTATTTTCCCTCCATTCCAATTAATTTAGTAAGTATTATATTGGAAGTGTTTAAAAACTGCAGTGGATACGTTAGCAAACCTGACGTCTTTCTTGCGCTGCTTCATTCATTTTTCCAAACTCTTCCTGTTTGTCTAATATAGATTTTATCACCGTGATTAAGAGGGATTTTGTATACCCCCTATGCATTTATCGATATCAGCTTTGATTTTTATTATTTGGTTGCTGTCTTGGGATATATGACGATAAGGAAGACAAGAAGACATTCTCCAATCACCTGAATTCTGACCATCCAGTATCTCTCTCTCTCTCTCTCTCTCTCCTCTCTCTCTCTCTCTCTCTCTCTCTTTTAGGTCCGTTAAAGGACCGAAGCGGCGTTCAGCGGACCTCCGACGCGGACATCGCTAATGTGCTTAATGAGTACTTTGCGGGAGTGTTCACCAGGGAGGATACCCGCGTCATCCCCGAGCCAGGCGTGAGGCACGAAGGTGCTGGCCTGGATAGTGTTCGATATACCGCGACAATCGTTGCCGATAGAAAAGACAAACTGAGCGCGTTTAAGGCTCCTGGGCCAGACCAGTTTCTCCTCAGAGTGTTGCGAGAAGTGCGCTACCAGGTGGCTCCCCACCTGGCTACAGTCTTCAACAAATCGTTGGAGACAGGCCAGGTGCCTGGTGACTGAAGGAAAGCCAACGTGACCCCTATCTTTAAGAAAGGGGATCACGAAAGTCCAGGGAACTATCGTCCCATTAGTCTCACTTCAGTTGTAGGTAAATTATTAGAGGGGATAATAGCGGATAGGATCGTTGACCATTTGGATTCCTACAAGCTGCTTGGGGACTCCCAACATGGGTTTAGACGGCATAGGTCGTGTCTCACCAACTTGCTCGAGTTTTTCCACGTCATGTTGAGTGAGTACGATAAGAGTAGGGCGATTGATATACTTTATCTCGACTTTCAGAAAGCCTTTGATAAGGTACCTCACCGCCGGCTTATGGCGAAAGTGCGCGCGCTGGGTATCGGTGGGGAAATAGGTAGGTTGATTGAAAACTGGCTGAAGAATAGGCGGCAGAGGGTTGTAATTAAAGGGGCCAGTGACAAAGCGATACCTGACATAGATGCGTTCTTCGAAGAGAAATTGCAAGGCGAATGTATAACAGACTTTGATTTTACCCCAGAAGATGTAGGGACAGCTATAGGACAAACGAAATCACATTCAGCTGCAGGTCCGGACAAATGGAACGCACTCCTGATTAAAAACTGTAAAAATTAAATAGCTATACTGAATATGGAGAAAATCCCTAGACACTGGGAAAATACCGAGCATCTTGAAAAGAGCGAACATTGTCCTTTATATAAAGGAGATGACAAGCAAAGAACTATAGACCAGTGTTATTGACGTCCCACCTTGCCAAAATATTTGAAAGAATAGTCAGAGAGAAAATCTATAACTTCTTGGAGACACTGGAAAGATTCAACGAAAATCAGCACGGATTCCGATCAGGAAGCTCATGCCTATCACAACTTATAGAGCACTATAACAATATCTCGATGCACTTGAAGGTAATGAAAACTATGATGTCATATACACAGATTTTGCTAGAGCTTTCAAGAAATGCGATCCTGGTATAATAGCACATAAAATGAAACATGGGAATAACAGGCAAAATAGGAAAATGGATCTACAACTTCCTCAGAGAACGTCCACAGGTCGTTAAAATTCAAGGTGTATTATCATCAGAATCAGAAGTACGCAGCTCAGTACCACAAGGTACAGTACTGGCCCCACTTCTGTTCATTATCATGCTAACAGACATAGACAGTGGAGTAAACAACAGTAGAGTAACATCCTTTGCGGACGATACAAAGATCAGCAGAAAAATCAGCGATGCAAACGAAGTAGAGATTGGACGAAGGGGTTTCGTAGAATACCCTCCGCGTTCACCAGACCTCACACCACTAGACTTTTTTTTATGGGGATACTTAAAAGACAAAGTCTACGCTATAAAACCTGCAACAGTCGCTGAATTGAGAGCAGCCATTGAACGAGAATGCACACAAATACCAAACGAAATGTTTCGTGATGTTTGCGATTCCATTGCTTCGCGTTATCAGCAGTGCCTGGACCAGAACGGACGTCAGTTTGAAAACAGGCGTTGACAAAACAATTAAATAATGTCTGTAGATTCTATTACATTTTGAAAATGAAATGTATTTTAATAAACACTGCCTTTATAAGTATTTAAAGTGTGTATACACTTTTTGGGGACGCCCTGTAATATATATATATATATATATATATATATATAATTATATATATATATATATATATATATAAAGTACCGCTCTCAGCTACACAAATCCGTCTTTGAAGTAAGGAATAATCCTAAATCATCGTGCGATTATATTAGAAGTCCTTTTAGGGCCTTGCAAAGCCGTCGAGTGAAAATGCATGTCCTGGTTTGCGGCAACAAGTGGAATTTGTATGCAAATCTCAATGTGGAATTCGTTCCATGGATTTCATGTGGAAAAGTGGAACGCTTTCTTCCTCTATTTAATGACGAAACTTGGAAGGAAGAATAACCATTATAACCATACATACATATTATTTCAATGGTTTTACTCGTAGTGTTACTATTATATAGCTGTTACCTCTCTCTCTCTCTCTCTCTCTCTCTCTCTCTCTCTTTCTCTCTCTCTTTCTTTTTATATACTGGTCAGAACGTTTTTGATAGTTTTCATTGCTAGAACGCTTTATCTTATTCAGTATTCGGAAAAAAAAGAGAAAATATGGCAGGGCCAGCTAAATTGAAAGCAGAATGCTTTAAATGTAAAGTTAATCATTGGTGCGTTGACTTCCCTGAAGGTAGTATCAGCGATATCACATCCCTTAGTGTATGTTTGTTTTGTAAACTTAGAGACAACCACGAAAAGGAAGTTAAAGAGCTAAAGGAATTAGTAAAAAAGCTTGAAGCTAGGGTCGTCGCACTGGAAATCCAACCCAGTGGACAAGATCAAACTAAAAACACACCAGCAGATTTAAACTGTAAGATTAAGCATCTAGAACAAAGCGTGGCACGCTTGGAAAACACGGTGACTATTCCGGAAAATAGAACGGAGGAACAAGAATTCAAATTGGTCAAAAATAAAAGACCCTCCAAACCAAAACCAAAACATAAGGATTTGGAACCCATTACCATCAAAAATAAGTTTCACTTACTTGCTGATGAGGAGGATGAATCCTTTTTAATTGGGGATTCTATGGTAAGGAATCAAGGGGACTTTTTCGGAGCAAGACGCGACCAAGAGAAAACTCCGATGTTTTCCGGGTGCCACAAGCCAGATAATTAATAGGGAATTAGGCAAAATTAATATCAAGAATAAGAGTTGCCCTATCATTGTCCATGTTGGTGGCAATGACGTTTTTCTGGGAGGGACAGGAGGGCAGACAGAGTCCATTATAAAAGAATTCAAGAACCTAACTGACAAGGTTAGGGATAGGACAGACATGGGTATGGTCGTAGGAATTCTCCCTCGAATGCGTGCTAGTGACTATACTCTAAGTAAAGCCATTAGCATAAATAAAAGAGTTAAACGCATGTGTGATGAAAAAGGCCTAAAGTTTGTCGATTTTTGGCCTACATTCTACGGAAATGGGGAATACTTTGGTTCGGACGGGATACATTTTAACCAGAAGGGGAAAAAGAAGTATGGTGATTTACTGAACATTAATTTGTATAATCTTTTTAAACTAGGACCCCCCAAACCAGCAATTGATCCTGCTCCCCAAACAGTTAAACCTACCCCAGCAGTTAGTCCCCTCCCCCAGCAGTTAGTCCCCTCCCCCAGCAGTTAGTCCCCCTCCCCCAGCAGTTAGCCCCCTCCCCCAGCAGTTAGCCCCCCTCCAGCAGTTAGTCCCCCTCCCAGCAGTTAGTCCCCTCCCCCAGTAGTTAGTCCCCCTCCCCAGTAGTTAGCCCCTCCCCCAGTAGTTAGTCCCCTCCCCCAGTAGTTAGTTCAACTGCGTCGGGAAACGACTCAGGCCAGTTAGGAAAAACCACAACTTAAAATCACTCAAAACTGTGCTCTTCAATGCTAGGTCAATTAGAAACAAACTAATGGAATTTATAGCGCTTGTCAAAACTGAGAACTTTGATATCATCGGAATAACGGAATCCTGGATTCATTCTGAATCAAGGGATTTTGTAGGAGAATTTGAAATGGTAGGTTACAAAATGTTTCACAAAGATAGGAACGGAAGGGAAGGCGGCGGTGTACTTTTGTATGCTCGGGACTCCCTGCACCCGGTAAACAGTAATATCGTATCTGCTCATGAAATGTTGGGAATTGATCTAAACCTAAATAATAAAGTAGTGCAGCTACTTCTAGTATATAGACCACCTCACTACCCCGTTGATAAGGATATAAACTTGTATAACAAATTAAGCAGAATAGTGAATAATAAGATCAGTGTGATTTTTGGTGATTTTAATTGTGGTAATGTAAATTGGGAAAACAAAACAGCTGATGCTGAGGGCTCAAGACTGTTGGAATTTGCCGATGATAACTTATTAAGTCAATGGGTTGACGGGCCTACTAGGGGTAATAATAAACTAGACCTCATATTCACGAACGAAGATGACCTAGTCTCTAACCTGACTATTGGTGAAAATTTAAGTAACAGCGATCATAATTTGATTAGGTTTGACCTCAGGGTTCCAGTTAATACACGCGAAAAGACTCGTGAAAGACTGGATTTCTCGAGAGCAAATTTTGAAAGCTTCCGAAGTAGTTTAGACACACTTGAAGTTCTAATAAGTGAGGATGTCAATGTCACCTGGAGCTCATATAGGGATCAATTTAGAATATTACAGAACACTTTTATACCCACTAAAATGGTTTCCTTGTCAACAAAGTCACCGAAATGGTTTAACAACGAAATTAGGAGGGCTATTACGGGAAGAAATAGAGCCTACAAACTACTTAAGTCGCATTTCAACCACACTAATTCAGAAAACTATATAAACCTACGTAGGAGGGTTAAGTCCTTAATTAGATCAGCCAAACGTGATGAAGAAGCTAGAGTTGCCTCACTCTGTAAAGTTAACCCTAAAGAATTTTTTGCCCATGTTAATAGCAGAAAGCCAATTAAAAATTCTGTAGGCCCCTTAAAAGATAGAAATGGCGTACTGAAATTCGGTGATAAAGATATAGCTAATACGTTAAACGAGTTCTTCGTTACAGTCTTCACGGAGGAAGACACAATAGAAGTGCCAAGTCCTCGGATTACATATGACGGTGACCATCCCGTAGAGACCATAAGTTTTACGAGAAATGAGGTACAGCAATTAATTGATAAGATGAACAAATACAAATCACCTGGCCCCGACTTATTTCTTCCAAGGGTATTAAAAGAGGTTAGCCACAATGTTGTTGACGACTTAGTAACCATATTCAAACAATCAATCGAGTTAGGGAAAGTTCCAACCGACTGGAAGTTAGCAAATGTAACACCAATCTTTAAAAAGGGTGATAGGGAAAATCCTTGTAATTATCGCCCGATCAGTTTAACATCAGTTGTCGGCAAACTGTTGGAATCCATCATTACAAAACGTATTGTGTATCACCTTGAATCTAACAATCTAATTTTTTATTCTCAACATGGATTTAGGCGACATAGATCCTGTCTGACAAACCTGTTAGAGTTTTTCCATAATATGCATACACTGTACGATGCAAGTAGGGCAATAGATATAGTGTATCTCGACTTTCAAAAAGCCTTTGACAAAGTCCCTCACGCTAGATTGATAGCTAAAGTCAAAGGACTAGGAATCACCGGGCTCGTTTCCAACTGGATTGAGGATTGGTTAAAAGATAGAAAGCAGAGAGTGGTAATAAATGGAGTGGCTTCGGAGTGGGCGCCCGTCACCAGTGGTGTCCCACAGGGTTCCGTTCTGGGTCCTTTACTTTTTATCATCTATATTAACGATATAGACGTCGGGCTTCTAAGTGCAATCTCCAAATTTGCAGACGATACGAAATTAGGAAGTAGTGTAGGTACTGAGGAGGGCGTAAGAACGCTTCAGAACGATCTTGACAGGTTGGGCGAATGGTCTGCTACTTGGCAGATGCCATTCAACTTGGACAAATGTAAGGTAATGCACATAGGTTATAAAAACCCGAAGACCGATTACTCTCTCTTGGGAAGGAACTTGACTGAGACCGATCTAGAGAAAGACTTAGGAGTCTATATCAGCAACGATCTGAAACCGTCGAAGCACTGTGCAGAAGTCGAAAAGAGGGCCTTAAAATTATTAGGTTATATTAAAAGACAGTTCCAGTTTCGGAACAAGGAGACTGTAATGTCTTTTATAATTCTCTAGTCAGACCTCAACTGGAATACTGTGCGCAGTTTTGGTCTCCATCCCTCAGGAAGGACATAGAAAGGTTAGAAAGAGTACAAGCAAGGGCTACAAAATTGATCCCTTCAATGAGAATGCAAAGCTACCAACGGAGATTGGAGCGCCTAAATCTGTTTAGCTTAGAGACGAGGAGGTTGCGGGGTCAGCTTATTCAAGTCTTCAAGATGCTCAAAGGAATAGACAGGGTAGATTACAGAAACTTATTCTCACTTAATGCCAATCCGACAAGAAATAATGGGTTTAAACTGGAACTAAAGACATTTAGGACCTCTGTCTGCGGAAATTTCTTTTCCTATAAAATAGTTAATATCTGGAACCAACTTCCCTCAGAGGTTGTTTCCAGTCAAAGTGTAAATGTGTTTAAAAATAGGCTAGACAAAGTACTGAATACTCATAGTTTAAGATTAAAACATAAGAAAACTCTGCAGGAGTTCGCTTGCACGGTGTCTCTGTGAGCAAGCTAAATATAGAGCTATTTATATTCTCCACTTTCCTGTAAAATTTCCTTGGCTACTTTTCCAGGGTCAAGGTATTTTCTTCAACCTTTTTCCGTACCTGCCTCTGGCAGGGAGGGAGCGGAGGGTGGGGAGAGAGCCTTCTACTTTTCTATCCAGTTTTCTACTACTGCTAGGATAGTTGAAAGAAAAATAAACTTTTAATAACAGGAACCTCCCAGAGTGGACCGAAAGGTCTTTGAGGCTTCCTCTTGTCCTTGTAACTCTCTCTCTCTCTCTCTCTCTCTCTCTTCTCTCCGCAGGGGGTATAAAGGTTATGCACATTTCTTCTGGATGTGTAAACTTTATACTTGGGGTGTGACAGCCCTCCGGTCCCGAGTCGTGGGATTCTAGAGAACTGGCTGCCAGTTCCTTTAGGTCTCTCTCTCTCTTTCGGGAGGGCGGGTGAAGTAGTTGCACAATCCTGTCCCGTGGGTTACTAGGACCCCATCCCATCCCTACTCTGTCCTTTTAGCTTACGTTAAGGTTGTTCTCCTCTGACTGAAAAAAAAAAAAAAAAAACTTTAGTATTAAGTCTTTTCTCTTCTTTTACTATTAGGACCCGACTGCTACCTCATGCGTGGGAAGAGAGGCTTTGGAACCTCTATAAATAACACCATTTAACGCTCGTAGGTGTGAGAGACTGGGATGGAGGGGTCCCAGGCGTAGGGGCGCGATGAATGGAGGTGGCTAGTGCCCCGTTAAGCCCATTCCTAACGCGTAATGGCCTGACCAGCCCCCTGCGACCGTTCTTTGGTGACCAATTGATGGTGCTTGGCTGTACTGCTCTGAGGTGAGAGAGCTTTACTGCCCAGCTGGCTGCCAGGCCAGCGTAAAGTCTCGGGCGTAGCCTCTGGGTCTGGTGGGATATCCCTTGAACACTGGATTCTAAGAGTCTGGCCGCTTGTGAGTGACTAGTAAGACTTAGTAAGGGCTGCATCTCGCTGTCGCTCCTGGCGGAAAATCCGTGACGCCTGCGTCGCGAGTGTTTGTCAGTTGGTAGCTGCGACACGTTTGGGACTGTCCGGCCCTGGGGAGACCTTTGGTCGGTGCGGCAGCAGGAGAGGTGTAGTCTTCTGGAAGGGATGAACGTCACTTGCAAATAGGTGGATGCGTCTACGCGCGGGAAGAATTCCCCCCCCTTTTTATATACTGGTCAGAACGTTTTTGAGAGTTTTCATTGCTAGAACGCTTTATCTTATTCAGAGTATTCAGAATTTGAAAAAAGAAAAAAAAGTTACAATGACTGGACCGCAGAAATTGAAGGCTGAATGTGCGAAGTGTGAATGAACCAGTGGGTGACGAACTTCAAAGAAGCTTGCTTCGAGAAGATCAACCACTCCAGCATGTGCCGCTTTTGCGAACTCATGCGGTTTTACGAGAAGCTAGAGGAGAGGGTCCGGCGGCTCGAGTCGTCCAGACCGGCTGTTGGAGGTGCGGCAGTCACTGACGAGGCTGCACGCCGCCTAACCCGGACTCATTCAGGATAGGATAGCTGCCGTGGAAAGGCGGTCCAGCGATGGAATGGACAGATCTCGGGACCGCGGAGAAAGGGTAGAGGTGCAACCGGGGGCCAGGGTCCTAAATCAGTGTCAGGAATCGCCAGCGACCCACGTGGAATGCTTGGAAACGCGGCGTAAGGTGGAGGGCGCAAAGAAGGGGCTGATAGAGAAGGGTGGGAAGGGTCGATAGAGAAGGGTGGGCAGGGGCCAATGAAGAAAAAGGGTGGGAAGGGGCCTGCTGATGGCCCAAAGAAACCGAAGGATGTAGCTACCGGTCGGGGTGGGTCGGGTGGTGTAACTGCGTGTATGGGTGGCGACGGGTTTCGAAAGGTCTCGGGCAAGAAGGCTGCGAAGCCGAAGCCTGAGACCCCAGTTGCCCCTGTCAGACCTCTAACCGCTTTAGTCTCCTGTGCTCGAAGGAGGAAGACACCGTTTTGATTGGGGACTCGCAGATCAGGGGCCAGGAGAAGTACTTTGCTTCTGCAAACCGGGATGGGAGGAAGGTAAGGTGCTTACCTGGGCGGGGAACGGCGCACTTAAGGAAGGAGGTAGAGAAGGTGCGCGTGGCTAGTCGGAGGACTGCGATCGTTGTCCACGCTGGTGGCAACGACCTGTTCCTCAAAGGCGGTGGGGTAGGTCTTACAGAAGGGATCATCACCGAGATCATGTCTCTTGCGGATGATCTAAAACTGAAGACAGACAGGGGAATGTTAATGGGTATTTTACCGCGAATGAATGCCAGTGACCACGCACTCAGTAAGGTCATTGGCATCAACGAGAGGGTACAAGACTTGTGCGTCCGCTGGGCGTGAGTTTATTGACCCCTTCGACGCATTTTCGGGTAGGTGGGACCTTTACCAGAGGGATGGTGTCCACCTCAATAACAAGGGTAAAGGTGTGCTAGGCGCGCTGCTCGACCGGCACCTATACAGAATGGTGAGGTCGAGTCCGGGGAGAGATGATGGGCCCCCACCGGGGAGAGATGAGGATGAGCCGGTGGCGGACGTACCTTCAACTGAAGGGTGCGTCGAAGTACAGGTGGGTGACCCTCCTCCTACGTTGGAGGGGGCTCAGTCTCCTGCGGAAGTTGCCCCCTCGTTAGTGAGGGGCTCTTCAACTCCCGACAGCCCTGGCTGTTCGGGAAACGGGTCGTGCTAGGGGGCGGTCAGAATAGGGAAGGCTCCCTCCGTGCAATGCTTTTTAATGCTAGGTCAATTAGGAACAAGTTTTGCGAGCTACGGGCGCTCTTAGCATCAGAATACCAGGATATCGTTGCTATCACCGAGTCCTGGATTCATACTGATCGTAGGGACTACGTTGGGGAGTTCGAAATTCCCGGGTATAGAATGTTTCGCAAAGACCGCACCCGTGGGGAGGGGGGTGGGGTACTAATATACGTCAGAGACACGTTGAGTCCGGTTGACTGCCAGTTCCGGTCGGAACGGGAGCTGCTTGGCGTCGATCTGAACGTGGGAGGGACGAACTATAGGTTAATCTTGGTGTACAGACCTCCGCATCTCCTCCTCGAGGAGGATACAGCCCTGTACACCGAACTCAGTAGCCTGCTAGGGGATAGGGTGTGTGTAGTTTTAGGAGACTTCAACTGTCGCGGCATAAAGTGGGAAAACAGGACTGCCGATGCTGAAGGGAGGAGGCTAGTTGACTTTGCTGATGAGAACTTCCTCACTCAGTGGGTCAACGAGCCTACACGAGGCGAAAGCGTTCTAGACTTAGTGTTCACGACCGAAGACAACCTCGTCACTGGCCTCACCGTTGACGAATCGTTGGGCGGGAGTGATCACGGTCTTATTAGGTTCCGTGTGTGCGTCCCTCGGGTGAAGCGTAGTAACTCGAGAGGCAGTAAGCTCGATCTCCGGCGGGCGAACTTTGTTAGCCTCAGGGATAGCGTAGGAGAGATGGGGTTAGAGGTGGCGGCGATGTTGAGGGAGTGTGGAGTGCATTCCGGGACGAGTTTATGGTGCTGCAGTCTGCTGCCATACCCTCAAAACCGGTCACCCCTGCTTCAACGCAGCCTAAGTGGTTCAATCGTGACATCGCTTCGGCTATCCGAAATAGGAAAGTAGCGTATAGGAGGGCGAAGGCCAATCGTTCCCACGAGAACACTGAAGCGTATGTCCGCCTGTGTAGGGAAGTGAAGGCGAAGGTTAGGCTAGCGAAACGTAACGAAGAACTACGGGTGGCAAGCCTCTGCAAGGGGAACCCTAAGGAGTTCTTCAGTTATGTTAATAGTAGAAAGCCCATTAGAAGCATGATAGGACGGAAGCGGCGTTCTGCGGACTCCGACGCGGACATCGCTAATGTGCTTAATGAGTACTTTGCGGGAGTGTTCACCAGGGAGGACACCCGTCATCCCCGAGCCAGGTGTGAGGCACGAAGGTGCTGGCCTGGATATGTTCGATGTACCGCGACAGTCGTTGCCGATAGAATAGACAAACTGAGCGCGTTTAAGGCTCCTGGGCCAGACCAGTTTCTCCCCAGAGTGTTGCGGAGGTGCGCGACCAGGTGGCTCCCCACCTGGCTACAGTCTTCAACAAATCGTTGGAGAGGGCCAGGTGCCTGGTGACTGGAGGGAAGCCAACGTGACCCCTATCTTTAAGAAAGGGGATCACGAAAGTCCAGGGAACTATCGTCCCATTAGTCTCACTTCAGTTGTAGGTAAATTATTAGAGGGATAATAGCGGATAGGATCGTTGACCATTTGGATTCCTACAAGCTGCTTGGGGACTCCCAACATGGGTTTAGACGGCATAGGTCGTGTCTCACCAACTTGCTCGAGTTTTTCCACGTCATGTTGGTGAGTACGATAAGAGTAGGGCGATTGATATACTTTATCTCGACTTTCAGAAAGCCTTTGATAAGGTACCTCACCGCCGGCTAATGGCGAAAGTGCGCGCGCTGGGTATCGGTGGGGAAATAGGTAGGTGGATTGAAAACTGGCTGAGGAATAGGCGGCAGAGGGTGGTAATTAAAGGGGCTAGTTCGGGTTGGGCCTCGGTCACTAGTGGGGTTCCTCAGGGTTCCGTTTTGGGGCCACTGTTGTTTATCATTTACATAAATGATATCGACGGTGGCATCGTCAGTCGGATCGCCAAATTCGCTGATGACACCAAGCTTGGGGCCAATGTTGGGACGCCCGAAGCGATCGAGGAACTGCGTGCGGACCTAGGTAGGATAGGAGAGTGGTCCGAAAAATGGCAAATGCCGTTTAACTTGGGTAAATGCAAAGTGATGCACATTGGCTACGCCAATCCCAAGTCGGACTACTCGATGTTGGGTAGTAATATCGAGGTGACTGATTTAGAAAAGGACTTGGGTGTGCTAATTAGCAGCGACCTTAAGTTTACGAAACAGTGTGTAGAGGTGGAAAAGAAAGCCCAGAAACTATTGGGTTATATCAGGAGGCAATTTCAGTTTCGGAACAAGGAGATTGTGCTCTCACTGTACAATTCCCTTGTTCGGCCGCACCTGGAGTATGCTGTGCAGTTCTGGTCGCCCACCCTCAGGAAAGATATTGAGAGGCTGGAGCGAGTGCAGGCGAGGGCCACAAAGTTAATCCCTTCCGTTAGGCATATGGGCTACAATCGACGGTTACGCGCCCTGAACTTGTTTTCGCTTGAAACTCGGAGGCTGCGCGGTCAACTGATCGAGGTTTTCAAGCTCTTACGCGGGTTCAACGATGTCGATTTTAGAAGTATGTTTAGTTTAAATGATAACCCAACTCGCAACAATGGTTGGAAGTTGGATTTGAAACGGTTTAGGACTAGTGTGTGTGGGAATTACTTTACGTATAAGATCTGTGACACATGGAACAGGTTACCTTCGGAAGTTGTGAACAGTTCCTCTGTGGATCAGTTCAAGAAAAGGGTAGACGAAATCTTGCACACTATTTGAGTGTGTAAAGACATTTAGGACCTCAGTCTGCGGAAATTTCTTTTCCTATAAAATAGTTAATATCTGGAACCAACTTCCCTCAGAGGTTGTTTCCAGTCAAAGTGTAAATCTGTTTAAAAATAGGCTAGACAAAGTACTGAACACACTCATAGTTTAAGATTAAAACCTCAGAAAACTCTGCAGGAGTTCGCTTGCTCGGTGTCTCTGTGAGCAAGCTAAATATAGAGCTATTTATATATTCTCCACTTTCCTGTAAAATTTCCTTGGCTACTTTTCCAGGGTCAAGGTATTTTCTTCAACCTTTTTCCGTACCTGCCTCTGGCAGGGAGGGAGCGGAGGGTGGGGAGAGAGCCTTCTACTTTTCTATCCAGTTTTCTACTACTGCTAGGATAGTTGAAAGAAAAATAAACTTTCACAAAATTTTCCCTGGCACCCGTTGCCATTGGTACCTCCTCGGTATGGGCCGCAAGGCCTTTTGAGGTACTTCTTTTCCTTGTAACTTGTAACTCTCTCTCTCTCTCTCTCTCTCGGCGGCGATGTTGAGCGAGTGTGGAGTGCATTCCGGGACGAGTTTATGGTGCTGCAGTCTGCTGCCATACCCTCAAAACCGGTCACCCCTGCTTCAACGCAGCCTAAGTGGTTCAATCGAGACATCGCTTTGGCTTTCCGAAATAGGAAAGTAGCGTATAGGAGGGCGAAGGCCAATTGTTCCCATGAGAACACTGAAGCGTATGTCCGCCTGTGTAGGGAAGTGAAGGCGAAGGTTAGACTAGCGAAACGTAACGAAGAACTACGGGTGGCAAGCCTCTGCAAGGGGAACCCTAAGGAGTTCTTCAGTTATGTTAATAGTAGAAAGCCCATTAGAAGCATGATAGGTCCGCTAAAGGACCGAAGCGGCGTTCTGCGGACCTCCGACGCGGACATCGCTAATGTGCTTAATGAGTACTTTGCGGGAGTGTTCACCAGGGAGGACACCCACATCATCCCCGAGCCACGCGTGAGGCACAAAGGTGCTGGCATGGATAGTGTTCGATGTACCGCGACAGTCATCGCCGATAGAATGGACAAACTGAGCGCGTTTAAGGCTCCTGGGCCAGACCAGTTTCTCCCAGAGTGTTGAGGGAGGTGCGCGACCAGGTGGCTCCCCACCTGGCTACAGTCTTCAACAAATCGTTGGAGACAGGCCAGGTGCCTGGTGACTGAAGGGAAGCCAACGTGACCCCTATCTTTAAGAAAGGGGATCACGAAAGTCCAGGGAACTATCGTCCCATTAGTCTCACTTCAGTTGTAGGTAAATTATTAGAGGGGATAATAGCGGATACGATCGTTGACCATTTGGATTCCTACAAGCTGCTTGGGGACTCCCAACATGGGTTTAGACGGCATAGGTCGTGTCTCACCAACTTGCTCGAGTTTTTGCATGTCATGTTGAGTGAGTATGATAAGAGTAGGGCGATTGATATACTTTATCTCGACTTTCAGAAAGCCTTTGATAAGGTACCTTACCGCCGGCTAATGGCGAAAGTGCGCGCGCTGGGTATCGGTGGGGAAGTAGGTAGGTGGATTGAAAACTGGCTGAGGAATAGGCGGCAGAGGGTTGTAATTAAAGGGGCTAGTTCGGGTTGGGCCTCGGTCACTAGTGGGGTTCCTCAGGGTTCCGTTTTGGGGCCACTGTTGTTTATCATTTACATAAATGATATCGACGGTGGCATCGTCAGTCGGATCGCCAAATTCGCTGATAACACCAAGCTTGGGGCCAATGTTGGGACGCCCGAAACGATCGAGGAACTGCCTGCGGACCTAGGTAGGATAGGAGAGTGGTCCGAAAAATGGCAAATGCCGTTTAACTTGGGTAAATGCAAAGTGATGCACAATGGCTATGCCAATCCCAAGTCGGACTACTCGATGTTGGGGAGTAATATCGAGGTGACTGATTTAGAAAAGAACTTGGGTGTGCTAATTAGCAGCGACCTTAAGTTTACGAAACAGTGCGTAGAGGTGGAAAAGAAATCCCAGAAACTATTGGGTTATATCAGGAGGCAATTTCAGTTTCGGAACAAGGAGATTGTGCTCTCACTGTACAATTCCCTTGTTCGGCCGCACCTGGAGTATGCTGTGCAGTTCTGGTCGCCCACCCTCAGGAAAGATATTGAAAGGCTGGAGCGAGTGCAGGCGAGGGCCACAAAGTTAATCCCTTCCGTTAGGCATATGGGCTACAATCGACGGTTGCGCGCCCTGAACTTGTTTTCGCTGGAAACTCGTTGGCTGCGCGGTCAACTGATCGAGGTTTTCAAGCTCTTACGCGGGTTCAACGATGTTGATTTTAGAAGTGTGTTTAGTTAAAATGATAACCCAACTCGCAACAATGGTTGGAAGTTGGATTTGAAACGGTTTAGGACTAGTGTGTGTGGGAATTACTTTACGTATAAGATCTGCGACACATGGAACAGGTTACCTTCAGAAGTTGTGAACAGTTCCTCTGTGGATCAGCTCAAGAAAAGGTCAGACCAAATCTGGCACACTATTTGAGTGTGTACAAAATTTTCCCTGGCAACCGTTGCCATTGGTACCACCTCGGTATGGGCCGCAAGGCCTTTTGAGGTACTTCTTTTCCTTGTAACTCCTTGTAACTCTCTCTTTTTCCATTGGTACCTCCTCGGTATGGGCCGCAAGGCCTTTTGAGGTGCTTCTTTTCCTTGTAACTCCTTGTCTGTCCAGCTGGTTCTTTAAATTATTCAGGTCGGTGTGCTAGAGGGTCCTCACTTCTTTTGGCAGGACATTAAAAAGCTTTGGGCCTCGTATTCTGGGTATTTTCCATCTTCGTTTTCATGGCTCCTTGTACCGCCGCAGCTGGGACAGTACAAAATCTGCCTCTTCTCTCATTCCAGTTTGTTTCTGTTTCGTTTCTAAGGTTAGGGACAAAACCAAAACCATAGTATTTTCCATACCATACGTATATTATTGTGTAATGCACGCGTCTTCTTTCCAAAGAGTAGAGTTTCAGGGATTGCAATCGAAACCAATAATAGTCTTTACCTTTAGTTTCCTCTATCTTAGACGTAAAACTCCTTTGCTTTTGTATGGCTTCTATGTTCACAATGCCTCTTTTTTTTTTTCTATGGGCTTGTGAGTACTGAGCAATACTCAATTATTGGTAGGAATAGACTCTTCCATAATTTTGGCATGATGTTTGCTTTTCTGCTGCGGAAGCTCCTCCAGATGATTCCCATTATTTTTCTAGCTGTTGTAATTTTAACCATTAAAGGTCGGAATTGGTGCAGGCTTCTGCGCACCCGGGAGATAAAAAAATTAATTTCTAAATTCGCTCATGGTTTGTGAACCAACCGCGGCCGATAAAGATGACTGGTTTGTCGACCAAGCCCGACCTTTAAGGGTCATAGATTCGTTGAGAAACAGTCTTACGGCGCACTGCGGTGACTTCGATGTCAAAAACACCGAAGGGGTGCATACCGATGAAGAGATTGGCATCTTGTGTCCATACTGCTAAGTGCAGGACCCGATATAGGGTCATTTTGCTTTCAATTGTTTTCAGTGGGAGGAGAACAATTATACGAATCGTCTCCTCGTCTGTCCTAACCAATGTGGTCCTCGCTGTAGTCCTCACTCAGGTCCTGCCCAAGTCCTACTTGGGCAGGGTGACTGAAGACACTGTATAGGGCAACAACCGGCGTATGTCACTTCCGCACTACCGGCACGCGTCAGTGTCGTTTTGGGAGATGATTTTATGTTGAGGCATGAGGTTACCCTGACTGCTAAACGAGGGAGATTTAAGATATTCATGGGCCAATTAAAAATCCCAGTGATTTCACATGTACTGAGGATGTTTAAACATAGCCATCCAACGGATCTTAAGAATGAGATGGTCGGTATTGCACCGGACAACTGTGCGATTGTACCATTTAGAGTGGCAACCGAGGTACCTGAAGGAGTTACCTTAATAATTACCGACACTTGTGCTCTCCCCGAAGTGGAGATTCGACCTCAAGTAACCCGTGTTGACGAACACGGAGAGGTTAATGTGATTGTCCGAAATACTTCTGAGGGCAGTAAAATAAAGGTGAGACTTCAAGACCTTCACCTAACCGGTGAACGAGTAATGCACAAAAGCATCCACCCCTGGAGATCCCCTTTGGGAGACGTTGAAATAGCCTCCAAGCCCCTTGAGATCGTGTATGCGGACCTGATTGGGCCGTTTCCGAGGTTGGAAGCCCTTTCAACCTATATCTTAGTTATCATGGACTCTTTATCCAAATATGTCCATCTTTACCCGTTGAGGGACAAAACGGCTGGCTCGGTGGCCAAATGCATCTTCGGTAAGCATATTTATACTTATGGGAAAATGCAGTATTTGAAGACAGATAATGGCACCGAGTTCAAGAATGAGCTAAGTGACAGTTTGGCCAAGGCCCACGAGATTGTCATGCATTGGGGCGCTCCCTACCGGCCCCAGAGCCAAGGCCAAGTAGAACGATTACATTTTACTATAAAAGATGTCATCAGGACTCTAATAGAGGACCATTCGAGCCTTCATTGGGCGAATATTTGCCCTTGGTCCACTATGTACATTGTACATAATACGGTAAAACATTCCTCCACAGGCGCCAAACCCTTTTTCCTTTTCTTTGGGAGGGAGCCCAGGAAGGAGGATTTCGATAAGATCAACGCCATAGATTGCTACTACCAAAATGACGACCATTATAATTGGCGTCATCTAAGAATGATGCAGGACGCCTACAATGAAGCAAGGAAACGAAAGGGGCCCAAGGACGGTCCTCGGAAATGAAAAGTGTGGAAGGTAAGCTACAGTAGATCGCACCATAGAACTGGCTAGACAAGGATCGCGTCTACAGTTCGAAGGTCACCGGAATCACATACCATCTCCTTTGAAGCAAGAACAACCAGAGGAGAGACATGAGGCGACAAGTATATTTGATGCGCCTCCTCCTACGTTAGGTGAATTACCGGTAATGACAGACAAGTTAAAAGGGAACCAACACTTCAGCCAAGGCTGCCTCCCCCAAATCCAATGCACAAAGATCCGAAACCGAGGGAGAAATCTACACCGGATGATAGTTCTAAGAGCTTTATCGTAACGCTACCACGCTACGCGCTGCGATCCAAGGGTCCGATAGATGTGGATCTTAGCTCTTACCCTCCAATTTAGGAAACTGATTCGGCTATATTAGTGTCAAGGCATAGCAATTTGCGAGATTCCTTCTAAAATTACTTTCGAACTGTGCAACAAATCTTGTCGAAACGTTAGAAATGATGAGCTTCACAGAGGGAACACTCGCAGAAGCCCCATTTACGTGCTCCGATGAAGAACGCCCATAATTTAAAGTTCCTGAAGAAAAGCTCGCTTAAGTAATTGCCTCGATGGGGAAATATGAAAAGGGAACACTCTTATTTGTATATATCATTTTAAATTTTCGAAATAATGTACATGAACACATTCGACACTGAGGCGGGGCATCAAAATCAACGCATCAATTTTACCACACTGTTATCTCCATAGAGTAGACGCAATGCATGCAATGCATCCGATGACATTATTACTCCAAGATCTCTGACTTGTGGGTTTGGTGTTGTCTCTTTGGCTTGCAGAGTTTTGTAACCTTTATTCTGTAGCACCTTGTTATTACCTTATCTTAGAGGTTGGAATTTTTCTTTGTTAAACTTCATGCTGTTGTCTTCTGCCCACTTGAATAATGTTTCAATGTCATTTTGTAATTTTTCTATTGTCACCTTCGTTCAATATTTTCTTGCATATCTTTGTGTCATCTGCGAAACACGATACAATACTGCATCAATGTCTGCAATCATTATTATGAATAGCAAGGGAGATAATACTGTACCTTATGGGACAGAACTCATAATTTTGAGACTTCAGATTTAACTCATTTTACCCACTCTGTGTTCTTTGAGTCAAAAAATTAAATATTCTTTTTCCTAGCTTTCCAGTAATTATTGTATTCTTAAGTTTGTGTGCTATAATTCCATAGTCACATTTATCGAACGCTTTAGCAAAGTCAGTATATATTACATCTATGTTTTGTCCTCGACACAATGTTTTCAATATTTTCTCCTGGTGGTCTAGTAGCTGTGATAGGCATGATCTTCTAGCCCTGAAGCCGTTGATTTTGGTTGTATAAATTCCTTTCTTCTAGGTAGCAAGTAGGTTTGCCTCTAATTACACAGTATGTTCAAAGAACTTTATAAGGTGAGAGGTGAGAGCTACTGGCCGATAATTTTTAGGCATTGCTCTCTTACCACCTTTAAATAAGGGGACAATATTCGCATTATTTAATGAAAGTGGAATTTGTCCTGTGTCGAGTGATTTTCTGCATAGTAAGTGTAGCGGCTTGGCAATACTTTCTTTACATTTCTTCAGAAACGTGGCACTCCATATGTCTGGCCCTGGTGCCGAATTGCTTCGCATCTGTGATAGAGCCTTAATTACATCTCCAAGAACTCTACAGTAAGTCTGTTAATAGGTTCGTGCCAGAACTTGTTTTGGGCTGATTTGTATCAATGTCCAAAAAATTCATCTGGATTTTCTACTTTCTCCTCGGACTTAGGGGTGGTAAACACAGTTAAATTGTTCCTTAAGCAGTTCGCTCATTTTTTTTTGTTTCCTGCTACCTTTTTTTCCTCTTCGTTTGTCTTATGAATGAAAGTTTGTTTTAGGTCCACTTCTATTTCGCATACTTTTATTTCCTAGTTTGAGTCTCCTTGCTTTAGTTGTGCACCTGTGTAGATTTTTTTACGGTTTGTTTCCGTTATCTAAATAGTGTCCTGATTTTTCTCTTGAGCTTGCTATGGGTTTTTATGTTTTGTCTTTCAGGAACATGTTTCAGCATTATAGGTTTAGTTTCAGATCTAATATACATAGTATTTCTTCTGGAGTCTTCTTGTGAAGTAGCAATTCCCAATTTACTTTCCTTAAATCTTTATTTACACATTCCCGATCTATTTCTTTGAACTCATATTTAAACCTTCAAATATTCCTTCTGACTCTCTGGGATGCGTTTCTGGACCTCTTGGTGCTAACTTTAATTGCATATCGATTAGGTTCATGGTCGGAGAAATTTGTATGCGTTACCTTTTTATTTATTATATCATTGTTATTTGTCAAAGTTAAATCCAAAATGTTTACTTTTCTAGCGACTTTACAGTTTTCCTGGGTAAGTGCATAATGTTCCATAACATTTAATAGCATTACTGCCTCGGTTCTATCATCTTTTGTAATGTTATCATATATAACTTCTCAACATATATATCTTCATTTCATCTTCCATGTTATGAATGAAAAATTAAAATCCCCACAAATTAAAATATTTGTTTCATGTTTCAAGTAAGTTTAGCATGTTTTCTGTTTCATTTGTAGCGAATTAGAATTGACTTTTTATGGTATTTGGTGGTCTGTGGATGTTCATAATGGTTAGATTCAGTTTTTTTACTTCTAAAAAAAATTTCGACTGTCTGTTTGATTTGCTTACCTTCACCTCATATGTATATGTTTTTTTTACGTAGATGTAACACCCTCCTCGTTTAGCAGCTGTATTGCTCTGTATATGTTGCAGTCCAGCATTGCTATTTCAGTATCCTCGATGCAGTTTTCACAGCCTTTTTCGCATTTATGTAAGTGTGATTCCGTTAAACATATGATATCTATGCTGGTTTCCAGAGTAAAATTTTGCAAGTATTGTAATTTCCAGTCTGCATGGTCAGTATACAGGTCTTGTACAGGGTGTCCCATAAGTCCGGCATCATAGGAAAAATAATAAAAAAAGGCAAAACAAAAGCTTTTATTTATAGAACGTGCTCAATATGTCCATCATTGTTTTCAATACACAAATTCAGACGTGATACCAGTCAGCAAGCACACGGTGAATGATGTCAGGAGTAATGGTGTTACATGCCCCAATAATGCGCTGCCGCAAATGCTCAACACTCCTAATTTTCTCTGCGTATACCAGCGCTTTCAAGTGGCCCCAGAGATAAAAATCTAGTGGCGTGAGATCCGAGCTTCTAGCTGGCCATTCCAGAGGCCCTCGACGTCCTATCCAATGACCAGGGAATTGTTGGTACAGGTATTCCCTTACTTGGGTGCTGTAATGTGCAGGAGCGCCGTCTTGTTGGAACCATGTTGGGAAATTTCCTTCTTCGTTCAAGACACTGGAAAATGCTTCTTCCTTGAGCATACGTAGGTAGGTGCCTCCAGTGACATGTTCATCGAAAAAGAGGGGGCCTATGATGCGATCCTTCCAAATGCCACACCATACCATCACCCGAGATGCACCTTGTTCCTTTGAAGAGGTATACCAGTGAGGGTTGTTTTGAGACCAGTAGCGGGTGTTCTGTCGATTTACCTCACCATTTCCATAAAAAACAGCCTCGTCACTGAACAGAATGGTGGACAGGAAATTGGCATCCCGAGCATATTGTTCCGTAGCCCATTCACAAAATTCGATCCGCCGGTCGGGATCATCATCATCGCTGAATTTCTATAGGATCTGAAGTTTATATGGATGCCATTTGTGAGCCTGAAGAATGCGATGGATGCTACTTTTCGACACTCCTGTCTCGGCGGACAATCGCCGAAGAGACTTATTGGGACTTCTGTTAAAATAAGCCAGGATAGCAGTCGCTGTATCATCGTCAGTGGACCTCCTTGAAGGTCCACTGCGTGGTTTATCTTCTATGGATCCTGTTTCCTTAAACTTTGCAACAAGTCTGCTAACACAACTGTGTGTTATTGGCTCGCGGTCTGGATGCAGTCTGTTAAATTCAGCAGCGGCCTCTCTTTGACCCCGATTTCCTATGAGTAGAATTATCTGGATTCGTTCTTCCTTGCTCTCAGACATTATGGCCTGTAGAAAGAGAAAAATATGAATTATGGTTTGTAGAAATAGAAAAATATGAATTTCTCCTATGATGCCGGACTTATGGGACACCCTGTATATTTGTGTATAATACATTTACAGGGTTTTTAATCTCCCTGCTCGGTTTTCCTAAATAATGGTCGTTTCCTGGTCGATGTTGTCGGTTCCTGTTTGGTGTTATTGGATGGGCCGCTGCATTTGGAAGTATTAGGATTGCGGCCTTGATATTACTGTGGTTGTTGTATTAACGATGGGTGGTATTGAATAGGAGGGTGATGTATGTAATGCTAGGGTGCATATATCTGCGAAGTTCTGTCTTTTCTTGTTAGGAGGGGCTAGTTGTGCTTTAATCATTCTCATTTCCTCTCAAAAATGCACTTTATTGCCATTGTTAATTACTTCTGTTTAGGATGTGAACTGTTCTTTCTGGTTCTCTTCTTTGAGTACCCTTAATGTGAAAACACGGGCACGCCATATTTAGGCATTTTTTCTCTGCTGAAAAAAGTAGCAGTTTGTTCAGTACCTGCAGCTTCCATTCCTCATCATGTAGAAACATTTTTGGGGGTAATTATACATGCAGTCTGAGCGATATTTACACGAATCTGGTTTGTAATATTCGCGTATGGTTCGTCATTTAGATTCCTTTCGCGTCCTATGAGATTCAATTTCTTTCCTCTGCTCGACCGCCACTTCTTCCCTACACAGTGGTTTTTTATTTAGATTTTGGTGTGTTTTCATTTGTGTTCATGGTGTCTCTTTTGCAGTGGGAATTTTTTCGTCTAAGGTTACTTCTGCACCTCCATGTAGTGTGTTTCCCCTCGGTGTCCTGAATTCCATTTTTGTTTGTGTCGGCGTTTTCTGACGTTTCCTTTTTTTTTTCTGTCGGTGAACCTGTTGCAATTGATTCTTATATTTCAGCATTTATGTAAATGCGTTCGTATTACTTTCCTATTGTTTCCCACGCACTTGGCGCACACGAAGGCATAAAAGCCTATGATTTTGTTTATGCTATTCATCATTTTCCTGTCCTTTTTATCTAAGTTCATACATTCGTAATGTTTAAATGCATTGCACAGAATGCATTTTAAGCCCGTGGTCTGTTCTACTTCATTTTTGCAATCGCAGAGCTGGGATAAGGCGCATTCCATTGAACATAATCCAACTCTATTCCACTTTTTGGATTTACAGCAACTCACATTTTTTCATATTGTTTGCCACTTTTTTTCTTTCGTCTATTTACTTTCTGCTTCTCGAATTTCTCTATGAAATCTCGACCTTCTCGTTTATGCTCCTCTTTCTCTTTTATAGGCCTCTTGGAAAAATCTCAAGAAAGCTGTTATTCCGTTCGAATTGTTTTCAGTTTATGTCTCATTTTATATTGTTTTTGTTTGTGTACGCTATATGTCGCCCGCTTTTACTTACTAAATTATTTTCGCGTATTCACTGATACTTAAGACACACACTGGTATAAGAGAGAATTTACCGCCGAACTTACAAGCACAAATTATTTTGGTATTAGCACACAGCGGAAACAAGTGTTCGTACACCACGACCAGTGGCGTACACAAGGGGAGGGCATAAGCCCCCTATTGTAAAAATTATTACTACTCTCATTAAAGATATCTGAAAAAGAAATTTTCAAAAATCAATAACTTTGCAACATTCACCATAAAAAAATCTTTGTCATATGGAATTTCAGTTATTTCATGGTTACCAGGACATGTTATTAATTTAAAACTCAAAAGCAATTTTGGCTGGCTTAGGAACGTTTATATATGTCTCTATACGCGAGATTAATTTGTGCAAATTTAATTCTTTGCCCATAAAATTGGAAATAAAATACAACTGAAGCCTTCCAAGATGCAATTCATTTTGGTTCCAAATCATTCATCATCAATTTTGAGCTCACACACACACTATGTGTGTGTGTGTATATATATATATATATATATATATATATATTATATATATATATACAGGGGTTAGACAAAATAATATGAACACCCGCCGATTTCACCGGTTATCTTTACGGACTGTTCAGACACAAAGTAACGGTCAAATGACTGGCAAACCTATTTAAATGCGTAACAGAGAGTGTATACGTCATGTTATAACCCTCACGTTGTTTTTACAGACCTGAGTGAATTATGAATTAGCAGTTATGAAAGACCTGTCAGACTTCCAAAGAGGGCAAATTGTCGGAGCGCGGATGGCTGGTGCATCGGTGACGAAAACCGCTCAGATGTTCAATGTATCCAGAGGAACTGTCTCTATGGTCATGTCTGCATACCAAAACCATGGAAAGACAAGCACCGACAAATGCAATAGTGGACGCAAGAAGAAGCTGTGTGATCGAGACCGCCGGGTGCTAAAGCGCATTGTGACAAAGAACCATAAGACCACAGCTCCAAAAGTGACTGCAGAGCTTAACCAGCATCTTGCAAGCCCGGTATCGACCAGAACTGTTGTACGTCGCGAGCTCCATGGAGCTGGATACCATGGGAGGGCTGCAATTGCCAAACCCTTCCTTTCGCACATCAACATTGAGCGGCGCAGAAAATGGTGTAATGACCATAAGAATTGGTCAATGGACCGGTGGAAGAATGTAGTCTACTCTGACGAATCCTCCTTTACGCTATTTCCCATGTTCCGGTCGAGTTTACGTCTGGAGACAGCCTAAAGATGCTTATGACCCCGACTGCCTGACCCCAACCGTTAAGCATGGAGGCGGATCTGTGATGGTTTGGGCAGCAATATCGTGGAATACTCTTGGCCCAGCTGTAGTACTGCATGGTAGGGTTAACGCCCAGGTCTATCTGTCAATATTGGCTGACCAGGTCCATCCCATGGTCCAAACGCTGTTTCCCAATGGCGGCGCCGTCTTCCAGGATGATAATGCACCAATCCACACCGCTGGGGTCGTTAAAAACTGGTTTGAAGAGCATGTTAGTGAAGTAGAACGCTTGGATTGGCCTCCACAATCCCTGGATCTTAACATTATCGAGCATCTGTGGTGTCAGTTGGAGCAGCAGGTCAGAAGCCGATTCCCACCGCCGGCGTCTTTGGAGGAACTGGAGCAGGGTTTGCTCGAAGAATGGCTCAGGATTCCTCTAGCCACTGTCCAAAAGCTGTATGAATCAATTCCCCGACGCATTGCAGCTGTTATTGCTGCTAAAGGAGGACCAACTCCATATTAAGAATAAAAACCGCCATTTATCAAGGTGTTCATATTATTTTGTCTAACCCCTGTATATATATATATATATATATATATATATATATATATATATATATATATATATATATATATATATATATATATATGGGAATTAACTCAGAATGGTTCCCTGAGGATTTTTATGATACACACAGACCGTGCATGGAACAAGGAACTCTTCTAAGATAATTAAATCCACTATAGTCCGAATAAGTAATTGTAAATGACAAATACTATAGTTTTTCTTTTTCATGATGCTAGTCCGACGTTGACAACGGGTCACTCACAAAGAGGTCCAAAAATATAGCTTCCCTCACTAGCTATCTGCAAAGCAGATAGGATCCAGCTTTGGGACAGGAAACCTTAGATCCTGTCCCAAAGCTGGATCCTATCTGCTTTGCAGATAGCTGGTGAGGGAAGCTATATTTTTGGGACCTCTTTGCGAGTGACCCGTTGCCCACGTCGGGTTAGCATCATGAAAAAGAAAAACTATAGTATTTGTCATTTACAATTACTTATTCGGACTATAGTGGATTTAATTATCCTAGAAGAGTTCCTTGTTCCATGCCGGTCTGTGTGTATCATATATATATATATATATATATATATATATATATATATATATGTGTGCGTGCCCCCACTTTAAGAAATGCTGTGTACGCCCCTGATCACGAAGTAGAAACATACATACATGCATACCTATATACAAGTGGAACTATGAAGAGTTAAACATCTTTTTACACAGAGCACCATTCCGCCCATACGGCCATTTCAGGATGTGAGCAGCTCGCAGTAGCATTGCCAAGCGGTTAGGGGGTTAAAGTACTGACGAGGTTTTCGTACGTGGTTCATCACCACTGAAAACAACAATGCTCTGTGTTAGTCTAGAGTCTAGTTCATAGAACATCCATATCTGTATTCAGTTGATTGAAATTTTCATTAGTTCGTATTGCAGACACTATATATATATATATATATATATATAATATGAGGCGTCGGGAATACAAGGGGCGAACTCGCCAAACCAGTTTTGAGAAAGATGCGTTTAAACTTTGTAACCATTGTGTATGAGAGGCATATAGTGCAAATACACGCATTGAAAATGACTACATTTTGAGCGTACGAGGTGGGTGTTTGGCTATACCAATTGTCTGTGGATAGGGGGAGGGTTGAACTATTCATTCATGAAACAATCGCAAAATCACCAATGTGGCGAGTTCGCCCCTTGTACTCGCGACGCCTATCATATATAATTACTTTTGTTACTTTTCATTTTTCGAACTGCGTTCGACCCTTCTACATCAACCCGCCTGAATATAAATATTTGAAGGGTATACTTGGCAGGCCGAAGGTACAGTTGCCCGCATATGTAATGTTCCTCGCCTCACAGGCGACTCTGTACATGTGGCAACGCCGCAGTGATAGTCAAGGTACCCATCTGGGGGAAAGTGGGGTGGAGCGGGGACAACCGAGTCCAACAACATATAACAGAGACATATATATATCTAAAGGACAATTGAATGTGCAGTCATTGACATACAGGTAATTATATTGTAATGTCTGTGTTCATAAAGATAAACAATTAATAAGATCGTATACACCGTTGAACTCCATGTAGCTTACTAGTCTTATACAGTAATAAGGTTCCATTATGATTACTGCAAGTCTACATGAACAGCTATGTTATACATGTTATAATTTATAATCGAAGTAAAGCCGCGCCCTTATGACTATTATGTTATGTAATTTCATTCATTCAAAATTTCTCAAGCTATGTATGACTCGTTTCCTTCCGAACGGAATTCACACGCAGTGACGCAGACGGTTTCTTTGATTTCACTTGGGGAAAACAATGCTCTCAGGTGACGTCAACCGCTTGCGTGATGGCGTAGCCAGGTTCCGTTCCTTTGACTATAGAAGAAGGGGATCAGCGCCCTTAAGGCAGATCCCTGGAGAGGGTGTCTGGACTGAAAGGGTTTCGGTCCGTTAACGGGAATTGCTTTTGGAAATTAGAAGAATTATGGGGTTTCAATTTAAGTCTGACTGTTTAGAGAAAGATCAGTAGCTTGCAATTGAGTCATTTAAGCTTGGAGACTCAGAACGGACAAGGGTGTCTTAGAGGGGTCTCTGGCTTATTTCATATCTTACAATGAATAAAAAGTAACCATATTATAATTATGAAACTTTTATTATTATTAACTTTCTGTTCTGTATAAAAGAAATATTTGATTGACGCTAATCAATTATATTTATCTTGCCTATATTCAAATTAAAAATCGTGTAAGCCGTTGTGTTTATTTTCTACTCTTTGGACTTTGATAAGTGGGAAAAAGAAAATCACCGGCCCACACAGTACTTCGCGATTGTAGGAATACGAAGAGTAAACTATTTCTGCATCCAGGAGTGCTAAAGTAATACCCTCTCTCGAGTAACATCCTGACCTTGCCCGAACTCGGGGAGAGGCAATATTACAGCTACCACAATACAACTTTTTATATACTAGTGAATTTGAACCAAAAATAAATATTACACAACCAATTACAATTACATTACAATAGTTCATAATATTTAGAGATTAGCAAGTCGAGAAAATGTAAATTTATGGACAACTTAACTTATGCTTTGCCATTTTTGTGAATGTAAAATATTTTTATATAATTACACTTTGAAATTGAACATAAATTAATTATCAGTGTTTTTTGGTGTTCAATTTTCTGTAAATATAGATTTTGTTTTGTAATGAAAATTTAAAAATTTCAAATAACACCGGTCTGCATGAAAATCGATTTCTTCATTTTGAGTTGTGATTCTGAAGCAGTTCGCTGCGCTGAATTAGAAAATGCTACCAGTTTTTTTCTATCACCCACAGTTTTAAAATTATTAGCAAAACAATTTTGGGGCGTTTTGTAATTTTTTACCTTTTTTATCTTTAATTAATTTCGTTTTTTCATATTTTTCAGATAGATAATTCTAACATTACGTCTTTAAAATTTTAATAATGGCTTCTAGAGGATGTACCCATAGTCCAGACATATTTTGTTATATTTGTGGTCGGTATGTTGTTGTAAAACAAAGGACAAATGTAACGACCTTCATTAAGAGAGCTTATCATGCTTATTTTGGAATTAAATTAGGAGATCAAGACAAAAGTTGGGCTCCACACAAGGTTTGTCTTACGTGTGTTGCGGCACTAAGGAATTGGAGCAAAGGTAAAAAGAAAAGTTTGCCATTTGGGATCCCTATGGTATGGCGCGAGCCTAGAAACCATACCGACGACTGCTACTTCTGTTCTTGCAATGTTAAAGGTTATAATGCAAAGAATAAAGAGAGCCTTCAATACCCAAGTCTTCCATCTGCAATAAGGCCGGTACCCCATGGTCCAGAAGTTCCTATTCCCCGCCCACCCGAGAGTCTGGATCAATACAATTCAGATTCTGATTCAGCTCCAAATCCAGACAATGATGATGATTATGAACAGCCAACAGCTGACCGAGATCCTCCTAAACCATTAACCCAAGCCGAACTAAATGACTTAGTCAGGGATTTGAATCTGCCTAAGGACTCTGCAGAACTTTTGGGGTCTAGATTGCAGGAGAACAATTTATTGGCATCCGACACATACTTCGCTTGGTACAGAAATCGTGAGAAAGACTTCGTGCCTTTTTTCGAAGAAGATGGTCCCTTGGTATTTTGCAAGGACATCACAGGATTAGTGTGCAAGCTAGGCATCGAATACTATACCAGTGACTGGAGGTTGTTTATAGATTCCTCTAAAACCAGTCTAAAAGGAGTGTTACTGCACAACGGTAACAAATATGCATCAATCCCAGTGGCCCATTCTACTCATTTAAAAGAGACCTATGATAACATGAAACTGCTTCTGGAAAAAATTCAGTATCAAAATCACAGATGGATATTGTGTGGGGATCTCAAAGTCCTTTGCATGTTACTTGGGCAGCAATCAGGATACACTAAGATGCCATGTTTCATCTGCGAATGGGATAGTCGAGCACGTGACCAGCACTGGAAGAGGAAAACTTGGCCTCCTAGAGAGAATCTTACCCCAGGATCAAAGAACATTTTACATGAACATCTAGTTGAACCAAATAAAATCCTCCTACCACCCTTGCACATTAAGTTAGGCTTGATGAAGCAGTATGTCAAAGCATTGAATAGAGAAGGTGAGTGTTTCAAGTACATTTGTTCAAAATATCCAAAGATTAGCTACGAGAAAATAAAGGAAGGTGTTTTTATAGGTCCTCAGATTAGAAAGTTATTGACAGACGATCATTTCCTGAACACAATGACCAATAAAGAAAAAGAAGCATGGCTTGGTTTCAAAGATGTTGTTGAAAACTTCTTGGGAAACTACAAAAGCCAAAATTATGAAAGACTGGTGGAAAATATGCTTAAAAAGTTTTGCGCCTTAGGCTGCAACATGAGCCTGAAAGTTCACTTCTTATTTTCGCATCTTGACCATTTTCCCGAAAATCTCGGAGATGTCAGTGAGGAGCAAGGGGAACGATTTCACAAGGACATCAAAACCATGGAAAGAAGATATCAAGGACAATGGCATACAAATATGATGGCGGATTACTGCTGGTGTCTGCAACGAGATCAGCCTAACGCACAGCATAAGAAAACATCAAAGAAGCACCGGTTTAGTCGTCATTAGTCAGATCTACCTTCGTAGTCTTAAGTCTTTGAAATAAGTCCTGAAATGTTTGCAAGTAAAGAAGGTAAATATATTTTGTTTCTTTCAGTTATTTTTTTATTCTTTCATAAACAAGCAATATGCTTGTCCAAGAGCTAGGAGCTATTTAATTCTGCTTTAATTAGGTTTTACTCTATCACCTAAAGATTTCCTACTACAAGGGGTGTTGTAGTACCTCATCTGTCCCCAAATGTTAACCACCCATTGATGGGAGGGGAGAGAGTATTTTGTTGGGAACGGGACTGGTTGTTATATATATTTACCCTACATTATTATGTAAGCGTTACTGTAGTCTATAACAACAAAATTTATGGTTTAGCATGTGCAATCCAATGTTGGTCTCGATAAGATGGTTCACATTTGGGGATAAATGGGGGATTTATGACACACCCTGTAGTAAGAAAACCATACGTGATAGGGAAAAACTAACTATATTTTTGAGATCAGCGCACTCAAATTATATAGAATCACCAACTAGTTTGTAAAAATCGATCGACAAGTTTTCAAATGTGTACTGGTGTAATCAGTAAGAGAATCAACTAAATTTGGCCGATGCCAATGCTAAAAAAATGGCCGATTCTGCTAATGTCGATGAATCAGTACACCACTAGTTTTTATTGATTTTGCTAATTTTGAGGGCCAGGTTCTTTACTGGTAAATATACTATTCAATTTGATGTAATAACATGTTCCATAGATTTAATGACTCACACATGTTGTTTATATCGATCGACAAGTTTTCAAATGTGTACTGGTGTAATCAGTAAGAGAATCAACTAAATTTGGCCGATGCCAATGCTAAAAAAATGGCCGATTCTGCTAATGTCGATGAATCAGTACACCACTAGTTTTTATTGATTTTGCTAATTTTGAGGGCCAGGTTCTTTACTGGTAAATATACTATTCAATTTGATGTAATAACATGTTCCATAGATTTAATGACTCACACATGTTGTTTATACCCTTATGTAATCGCAAGTTTCTTTAAAAATATCATCTTATTTGTTAAACTTTAATACAAAAAATGTCTCGTCTTCTAATTTTTTTTACAGATAAGATAGTATAATGGCTCCAAATAAAGAAATTTCATACAAGAATAGGTTGAAAATTATTGTTCTCCATAAAGAAGGCAACACTCAAAGACAAATAGCTGCTAAAGCTGGAGTATCATTGTCTACTGTTTCCAAAACACTTTATCACCACTCACAAACTGGGAATAAAGAAAATAGGTTGAGGATGAAAGCGAAAAACATCTAAAAAGGATGATGAGGATATGATGATGATGAGCAAAGGTGGGCACCCGGGCCTCAAAAAGGACCGACGGTCCCGGTCACGGTCCTTTCTGAAGATAGGACCTAGGAACGACTCGGTCCTCGGTCCTTATATATAAGTGAAAAATTTGATTAAAATGAAAAATGAAATTAAAGACACCGGAAATCTTTAATTTTATTAACGTAAATTATAATTAATACAATACATAAATGATGAAAAAAAGTTATTAAGTTAAATGCTTGAGTTTCCCTTCAAGAAGACTAGCATTTCAAAATGGCTGTCACTGAGCCCTGACCTTTTCGGCTTGAGGACGTCCTTCCCCAAAGAGAAGAGCCTCTCCACGGCGGCACTGGATGAGATAAAATCACTAAAATCACTAAAAAAGACCGTCCGGACCGGACCGTCCGGAATTGCTTAAAAATGGACCGTCGCTCCTCATTTCGGTCCTCACTGAGAAAAGGACCGACTTTCCCGCTCACGGTCCTTAAAAAGTACCGAGTTCCTGGAGTTCGGTCCTTTTGGAACTCGGTCCTGCCCACCTTTGATGATGAGCATGCGTAATAGAAAGAAACCTGGTGGGTGGGGAAGGGGAATGAGGAAGTGTGTGGAGGTTGGTTGTGTAATGTCTATTTTTGGTTAAAATTCACTAGTATATAAAAAGTTGTATTGTGGTAGCTGTTCATATAGACTTGCAGTAATCATAATGAAACCTTATCTATACTAATAACTGACGGTCGAACTGCCTGCGAACTTTTTCTCTGTTTCTTATGGCCGGCCAAACCACTGGCCAGATTTGGATGAGACTTGGTGGATAGGGGTAACGGAGGCCGCGGAAGAACATAGGCTATGAGGCGTCGGCTTCCGAGGTCATTTTAGGCCGCTGGAGGCCTCTGTATTCCAGATTGGTTGAAAGATAGTGACATCATAGACACGTCATAAAAGATAGTGACATAAAATGAGCGGAGCTCTATCACAGACACGTCATAAAATGGGCGGAGCTCTAGCATATATATATATACAGTATATATATGTGAAAATTATTTCACGAAAGTAACACGTGAAAAATATTTATGATGAATAAAACCACGAAGGAAAGGAAACACAAAATGGTGCTCAAGCGCTTTCGTCTAGTGACATCCTCAGGAACACTGAAGTACATAAAAGGGTGACAGCCTATATATAGGTTACAGAAAAAAAAAAAAAAAATAATAAATAATATATATATATATATATATATATATATATATATATATATATATATATATATATATATATATACATATCTATATATATATATATATATATATATACAGGGCGTCCCAAAAAAATGTATACACACTTTAACAGCTGATAGCTCAATTGATGTTTCTTTCTTTCCAAGTTAAACCCATTAGAATTAATAATGGCAGTCAGACTAAGCTTTGAACAAAGGAAATTCATTCTAAAATGCTACTGGAAGTGTGAAAACGCAGTTGAAGTGCAAAGACAGTTTAGGAGGGAGTTTCAAACAGATCCACCAACGCGACTTACCATCACTCGAATTAGAGATAAGTTTGAAGCCGATGGAACTGTTCAGAATGTCCACAAGAAGCGTTCCGGAAGACCACGGACATCGACAAGCCCCACAAAGCAAGAAAGAGTACTGGAAACGTATCACCAAAGTCCAAGAAAATCTGTGCGGCAAGCGAGTCGTGAGGTAGGAATTTCAGAATCGTCTGTCCAACGCATTTTGAAGCGCTGTCAATGGAAAAGTTACATTCCAAGATTAGTCCATGCTATTAATGAAGATGATCCGGACCGAAGAGTGGAGTATTGCGAGTGGTACTTGGCACGATGTGGATGTGGATTGGACGAAGGGGTTTCGTAGAATACCCTCCGCGTTCACCAGACCTCACACCACTAGACTTTTTTTATGGGGATACTTAAAAGACAAAGTCTACGCTATAAAACCTGCAACAGTCGCTGAATTGAGAGCAGCCATTGAACGAGAATGCACACAAATACCAAACGAAATGTTTCGTGATGTTTGCGATTCCATTGCTTCGCGTTATCAGCAGTGCCTGGACCAGAACGGACGTCAGTTTGAAAAAAGGCGTTGACAAAACAATTAAATAATGTCTGTAGATTCTATTACATTTTGAAAATGAAATGTATTTTAATAAACACTGCCTTTATAATAATTTAAAGTGTGTATACTTTTTTGGGACGCCCTGTATATATATATATATATAATATATGCAATAAACGGAGAAGTAAAAATAAAAAATCAACGGTATTGGAAGTGATCTGTGTTATCCATCTGTGTTTATGGAATCTTGTCTCAACAAGGCAAAACGAACTTTCTATCGTGTCAATAATAACACTCGTACTTTGTCAAAAAATATTTTAGTACTTCCATTTTTCCCGGGCTTTTTAGGCATTGCTAATGTACTTAAACTTTTGGATATTAATGTAGTATTTTCATATAACAATATTGTGGAAAATATCATAGTAAAAAATAGCCCTACCAATAATTCAGGCATTATCTATAAAATTGGGTGTAAACAATGTGATTCCTTTTACATAGGTCAGACGGGAAAGGATTTGCACACACGTATAAAACAGCATCAATATTCCGTTAGAACAGGACAGTTGTCCAGTGCCCTTTTTGTCAATTTGTCAGAGTTATCCCACTGTATTAATTGGAATAATGCTTCAGTATTATTCCACTCTAGCAACATTGTTAATAGAAATATTCTTGAGTCTGCCATTATCCAACTTTCAAATAACTTCAACATAAGCAAAGGTCTTTTTCAACTCGATCCTGTTGTTTTGAATTCCTTCAAAACAGATTTAGATAAGAAGGGTAGAACGCTAAATCTTTGGTAAACTTGTATGCTATTTTATTAACTTTTAATTTTAATTTTATTTTTATATACATCGAAACTTAACCAAAAAAGGCAGTGTGTTAAAACCCGGGCAGATTTCCAGTATAAATTTGTATTTTTATAATTCATTTGATCTTGTGCTAAAAATCGATATTTTTTCCTTACAAATCTGTATGCCTCTCTGTTTATCTTTTAATTTTTATTTTTACTTCTCCGTTTATTGCATATGTATATATATATATATAGATATGTATGTATATATATAATTATTTTTATTTATTATTTATTTTTTTCTTTCTGAAACCTATATATAGGCTGTCACCCTTTTATGTACTTCAGTGTTCCTGAGGATGTCATTAGACGAAAGCGCTTGAGCACCCTTTTGTGTTTCCTTCGTGGTTTTATTCATCATATATATATATATATATATAAACAGAGGCTGTGTGGCGTCGACCTCCGAGGTCATATATATATATATATATATATACACATATACACCTTACCTTATAACCTTACAAAGGTTCCGCGCGATGAGTCCTCATTTCGCGAAGGTCAAGCTTGTCGCCCCTCCTCTCGAGTTGGCCTGGTGAAGTAGTGAGTTGCTTTCTTGTGCTCTCCACCTCACATAGCCAGGTACGCCCGGCGCATCGGGGATTGTTCTGAGCCAGGCCTCTAATCTTCTTTTGAAGATGTCCACTGCAACTCCCTTCGTGTTTCTTAGGTCTTTGCGCAGCTGATTAAACAGTTTTGGTCATCTCACCACAAAACTATTTTCTTTCAGGATTAAGGATGTTCCCTGTCTCACCTTTAATTTCGGAATACAACACAGTCTACCATTTCTACTTTCCACCGTTGTTTGGGGAGTTACAAGGTTCAGAGTAAGATTAGAGACTATTTTCTCCATTATTTTCCAAGTGTTAAATAATGGTGTATCTCTCTCTTCTCCTTTCCAGTGAATATAGGTCTAGTTCGCGTAACCTTTCCGAGTAATTTAGTTCTTTGCACCCGTTGATCTTGGCTGTGAAGCTTCTCTGGATCCCTTCCAGCTGTCTAATGTCTTCTTTTTTGTATGGGGATGATAGGACCGAGCAGTATTTCAATTTAGGTATGATCAGGGTTTTCAGTAGAGGAATCATTACATTCAAATCCCTTCGTTTAAAGGTTCTCAATATCTGCCCCGTTATTCTCTTTGCTCTGTTTACTGCTATCTTATTTTTTGTTTCAAATTTCGCATCATCTGTCATTCATTACAACCCCTAAATCTTTTGCTCTAGAATTTCTCTGAATTTCCTCTCCATTTGGGGTATAATATTCCATGGATTTTAGGTCTTCTCTTTTTCCATACCGTAACAGCTGAAATTTCTCGGTGTTAAACTTCATATTGTTGTCTTTCGTCCATTGTAGATTCTGTTTATGCCGGTTTGTAGAGATCCTATATCTTCTGGGTTTCTTATTTTTCTACTGATCTTTGTGTCATCGGCAAAGGATGTTACTGTGCTGTCTCTGGTAACGTCCTCATCTATGTCAGTTAGCATGATTATGAAGAGTAGTGGAGCTAATACTGTTCCTTGTGGTACTGAGCTGAAGACCTCTGATTCTGGCTTCGAAGATACTCCTTGTACTGTAACGACGTGCCGCCACTCACTAAGGAAATTATATATCCATTTCCCTACTTTTCCTGTTATTCCCATATATTTCAATATGTGTATTATGATTCCATGGTCACCCTTGCCAAACGCTTTAGCAAAGTCTGTGTATAGTACATCATAGTTTTCAGTACTTTCAAGTGCATCAACAATGTTGCTGTAGTGTTCCATTAGTTGACCTGCCTGACCGAAACCCATGTTGGTTATCTTTGAATTTTTTCTGAGTTTCCAAAAAGTCAGATTTTCTGTCTAACTATTCTTTCAAATATTTTAGTGAGATGAGATGTAAGTGACACTGGCCTATAGTTTTTGGCCTCGGATTGATCTCCTCCTTTATACAGGGTGTTTCAGGAGGAAAGTTCAATACTTCGGGAGGTGATAGTATCGGTCATTGTGAGAAAAAAAGTTCATATGAACATGTCTAATTCTGAATGGTTACGGAGAGAGAACTGTTTGAATCTACAAATACAAAAGCATTGTTAATGGTAATCAAGAAAGAGAAACCAATTAGTTTCTAACATTTAATGTTTAAACACTGGCATTTTGAATGGTATCAGATACAGAAATGACAAATTTGTTAGTTTACAATACGTTTTCGAAAATCCCACCGTCAACCTCAATGCACTTTGCAACTCGTGTGCGAAGATCGCGTTTTGTTCGTCTGAGTTCATTTTGACGTTCCTTTATGTGGGCAGCAGCATTCAAAATGCGCGCGAGCAATTCGTCTCGTGTATCCACCTTTCTCTTGTTAACTTGACTTTTCATCCACCCCCACAAACAATAATCTAACGGAGAGAGGTCTGGAGACCTTGGTGACCAATGGGACCACCGCGGCCGATCCATCGACCAGGGAAAGTTTGATTTAGGTATTGCATCACTAGACGGGTAGAATGTGGAGGAGCTCTATCATGCTGAAAGTATGATACATACCAGAGCGTGTAGCCAAAGGAACATCCTCCAATAGTCCTGGCAATTCATTTTGCAGAAATTT
This sequence comes from Bathynomus jamesi, assembly GCA_023014485.1. Classification (NCBI taxonomy): domain Eukaryota; kingdom Metazoa; phylum Arthropoda; class Malacostraca; order Isopoda; family Cirolanidae; genus Bathynomus; species Bathynomus jamesi. The sequence continues at coordinate 21,432 of JAJOZX010008389.1, read as the reverse complement.
TAGGTAACTTTGTCCTGTAAGACGATTCTCTAAAGCAGGGGTTCCCAAATTGGTGTTCCGCGGAACACTTGTATACCGTGAGAAGTGTTCCGCGGAACACAATTTGGGAACCCCTGCTCTAAAGTAACAGGGCCAATCAGCTGATCATCGATGATACCGCACCACACATTGGCAGAGAAGCGATGTTGAAAATTTTTTTCCACAGTGGCATTTGGATTTTCGTCTGAGAATTACGAGTGTTGTTGATACTGTCACGGGTGAAAGTAGCTTCATCGGTGAACAGTATTAATCGAAGCAATCGGCGATTAGCATTTACCCAATGACAAAATTCCAGTCGCATGGCAGCGTCTCCTGGTTGAAGGTGTTGTACACGCTGTACATGATATGGATGTAAGCCTTCCTCACGTAATGTTCGCCATACTCTTGTGTGTGGTACACCGAGACGTGTAGAAATTCTTCGTGAGCTATAGTAGGACTACGCTCTACTAACTGAAAAATGTTTTCCACTTCATCCTCATCTTGTTGACCTTCACGTTCAGATGAAACATGAGCGCTGGGAAGTGTACCAATCTCACGCAATGTGTTGAAAACCTTGGTAAACAGTCTTCGATCCGGAATTCTGCGGTTGGGAAACCGTCGACGGTATTCTGCAACAGCAGCTTACCTTACCTTATGAACCTTATGTTCTTTCGTGCGTTGGTCTCTCTTCACGCGGAGGTCAAGCAAAAACCATAGACGTACACCATATCTGCATATTCGGCATGTGTGAAGGTGTGTGACATTCTTAACACTGCTTGAAACACCACACAATGTCACTCACAACAGTCAGCTGTCGATTGGCTTATATTACATGCTTACATTACAGCTTACATGGTTCAAGGTTATAGGGGAGGGAAGGGGGAGGAAGAGCTGCGCGCGCATCAGATTCAAACAGCTCTATCTCCGTAACCATTCAGAATTAGACACATGTTCATATGAACTTTTTTTCTCACAATGACCTATACTATCACCTCCCGAAGTATTGACCTTTCCACCTGAAACACCCTGTATATTGGGACTATGTTCGCGCTCTTCAGGGTGCCCGGTATTTCTTCCGTGTCTTGTGATCGTCTCCATATCCAGTATGGGGGCTCAGCGATTGCATTCTTACAGTTTTTGATCAGTGTGGCATTCCATTTATCCAGTCCTGCCGCTGAGTGTGTTTTTAGTTTCACTATGGCTTGTGTAATATCATCCGTCGTAAAGTCGAAGTCCGTTATATTTTCCCCTTGTAGTTCTTCTTCAAAGAACGCGTTTTTATCGCATATCAAACTGTCAGTTTTTGAGATACTGAAAGATGATTCGTATTGAGCTCTTAATATTTCAGATACTTCTGTTAGATCATCAGATAAAGCACTGATCTCCTTTTTTAAAGGTCCGATAGTCGCATGGTTTTTCGACTTTCTTTTTGCGAAATTATAGAAGTACTTTGAGTAAACCTTTATCTCTTCTATAGCGTCGTATTCTTCTTTTTCTGTATGCTTCTCATTTAGTTCCTGTATGATGTCATCGATACTTTGCAGTTTATCATCCAATATTTTTCTGATGTTGTAATCTTTAGTTACTTAATTTTGCAGTCACTCTTTTTCTCTTTCGAAACAATGCCCTCTTTTGTCTCTCGAACCTGCTTCTCTTTCCGCTTTGTTGTATTTTTGGGACATGTTTTTCCACAATTTCTAACGTCGTCTCCTCTAACGTCATTAACATCTCCGTTGTCTTGGCCTCGAAAATGGTTTTCCCACTCTATTGCTTCCATGCTGGATGTAACATCTTCCCAGTTTATAGCTTTGGAGTGAAAATTAAAAATTTCGAATTTGCTTCTTTCTGTTGTGCGTGTTCTTTCCTTTTCTGTTGCCTTTATATTAGTTATTATTTCAATGATGTTGTGATCCGATATCATAGTTGGGGATTAGGGTTATGACATTTTTATAACCTCATGTTCCTGTATCATAAATCGATGAACTTTTGCCCCCTGACAATGAAAATAACAGTTTTTTCGATATATTTTGAAAAAACGTCACCCCAAAATAAAAAATAAAAAATTAATAAAATAATAAATAGAAATTTGCATGTTTATTTCACAATTATTATACATAAACATATATTATATTATACAACATTATACCTATACAATACATATTAATTATACAAATACAATATTATACATTTACTCTATTATTGTTTTAATTGTTTTACTTATTGCTTAAAATAAACCTGTGATTAAGGCTGTCTTTATTTTTACAGTTTACGTAAAGTTCTTGCATCACCTTAATGGCACGTTCCGCACATTGGTTGCTCCTTGGTATAGCTATTGCAGATGGGGGTCTGTTCCAGTGATTTTCCAGAGTATTTAGTGCTTTTCGGTATTGTTGCAAGATATTGGACAATTTATGATAATCATCTTTCTTATACATCTGATTGCTGAACCAATAGTCTGCCCAGTCGTAGGAAATAAATCTGCAAATCTTATGCAGAGATTCTCTTCGTGTTGGTAGAAGTATATAGGTTAGGATTGCTAATATTGCTCTTGAATTCCATCTGGCGTTGCTGATGTTTGGTATTTTTCGAAAATGTACCTTTGGAAATCTGCCATTTTCTTCAAGAAACCGAAAAACACGTGTTAGATGAAACAGAAACTTCATGTCATCACGCCATCCTGAACTTTCACAAATCTCTTCCTCGCCATTTTCAAAATTTGCTTTAAGTTCGTCATATTTCTTCATGATGTCTGAAACAAAAGGGTAATCAATGTTTGGTGATGTTTTATTACCTCCAAGTTCGTCATCCATCACCACACGAAGTATTCGGTCCAGTACGTGATGCTGGCAGCCAATGAATTGTGGCTTATCAAGCCCCTTTTCTGCAAACAATCTTTGTGGTCTGACTATAACTCCATTCAATTTTCCTGTATTGACACTTGTATCTGCTACCATCATTTTTATGCTGCTCCATAAGTTATGCTCATCCAGAAGAGCCCGTATTCCATCAGAGATAGTTTCAGCTTTGCCATTTGCCAAACACAACACACCTAACTTGACTTCTCTGTTTTCATTTTTCAGAACAACCACCTGATATTCCTTAGCATCAATATGTTTACCATCAAAATGCAATGACCAATCTTCTAGTTGCAGCGTTTCTTTCATTTCTTCTTTCAGTCGAACTGCTTCTCTGAACGTTGATTTGTAAATACCTGATTGAGATGGTGTTGGTATATTGATTCCTTCATTTGACAGCTGTTTGCAGACTTTTGCAGCTTTGCTTGTTGATAATTTTGAAGATATTACTAAATTGGTTGCAATTGCAGTTTTGCTATAATGTCTACGCATTGGCTTTCTTGCGGAAGATTCACAGTCATCTTCATGGTCACTAGGTTCTGTTTCACTCGTTATTGCATCACTATCTAACACATCGATGGACTCGATGGCAGAAGAATTGGACGCCACGCAAGTACTGGAGGTTTTCCTTATTCGTTTTGATGGATGGATAGTTTCTTTGCCTGCTAGTTTCTCAGTCACATATCCCACTTCACCTTTGTTCTCCTTTTGCAGATCGTAAAACTTTTTGTCCTCACTGCATAGCCATTGTCCATCTAATTTCGTGATATCAAATAGTTCATCCAGTATTGAATACTTGCCACGCCGTACACATTCATCATATGTCTTCAAGACTTTCTCGATCTTGCTTTGAACAACTTGATTAGACACACGTGGGAAATTAAATTTATCCCATAATTGAATGACTTCATTACAAATCACCTTTGCCCGGTCTTTTCTACTTTTTACATTGTTGCCTAGAAACAGGTATCTTCCAGCAATATGTATTTGGAGAGGCAAGCGGCTTCGTTCGAAAAGAGGTGACATTTCTGATGAGACGTTTCTTCTTTTGTGAGAGTTCTGAAACTGCACCAGATTCTTCGTCCAAGTTTCTTTGCCCTTTTCGCATTCAATAGCACTTCTCTTATGCGACATTGTAAGATAGATAACCTGAGATAAATAAATTCACTTGGAACAAGTACTTTCCGTTAATGATAAATTGTACGTGATATGTGTTCTGTTCACCAGCACTGTCTGAGGAGCGAATGCGCGAGACCCTCATCCGGCAACACTTATATAGAGGCCGGAGAGGGCGTGCTTAAGGCAGACACGTGTATTTCTGGAATATTCCGGAATATTCAAGAAAATACTAGGTAACCAATCTAGAATGGTGCAATGCAGCTGTCTCGAATATACTAATATACTATATTTGCTTTCGGGGTGACATTTTTTTTTTAATTCTGAAGAATTAGGCCCTTTTTTATTGTTTTCAAGCAAAAGTTCATCGATTGATGATACAGGAAACAATATTTATGACAAAAAATTAAAAAGTCATAACCCTATTGGGGATATTTCTAACTTCTCAATGAGATTACTGTTGTTTGTGAATATCAAATCAAGGCAATTGTTTTTCTTGTGTTTTCTGTTATTTCTTGCGTTAACATAAATTCATCAGCTATAGCTAGTAGCATTTTTACCCGCCGTACCTTTATCGCCTTTCATAAAGATAGGTGTTACGTTTGCTAACTTGAAATTATCTGGTACGCACCCCTCAGAAATAGACGCATTAAAAATCTCTGTTAGCTGCACAACAATACTTTCTTTAATTCTTTTAGTTGTATGGGATATATGGAATCCGGCCTCGGTGATTTACGCATTTTCATTTTATCAATATAGTTCATTACTTCCCTTTCACTAACCACAATATTATCCAAAGTATTACCATTATCAAAAGGTATTATGCCTATTACTGTAGGGATATTCATTACATCTTCTATAGTAAAAACTGGCGTAAAAAATTCTTTTACCATGGCAGCCATTTCCTTGTTTTCAGAAACTAGCTCTCCGTTAACATTTTTCAACGGCCCAAAGACACTTTTCACTGGATTACTATTGTTGACGTATTGAAAGAATCGCTTGGGGTTTTCTTTACCGTCACGAGCTATGGAGATTTTAAATTCGTACTTCGACTTTTTTATTAACTTTTCGCTTCACGCCTCAGAGATATGTAGTTGTTTCGTAACCACAAATTGTCTTTATCGCACTTATGTAGCCTACAAGCCCTATCCCTATGCTTTATAATGTCTCCTACTCTAGAAGTAAACCACAAGGGCTTGTTGTCTACTTTCGCACGCTTAATTTTGTACGGTACAGATTCCTCATTTATAGTCCTAAATATTGTTTCAAACGATTACCACATTAGTTTTGCGTTGGAGATCCCCATTACGTTTTCCCAATTGACGTGTGACAATTCATTTCGAAATTTACAAAAGTCTGCGTGCTGAAAGTTAGGAATTTTAGTCGAGTTAGCTGGTTTCGAGTGACTTACTGAGAGGACAAGCTCTACCATATTGTGATCGCTATTGCTTAACGGTTCTATTACTTAAAGATCCGTGATTAGCCTATCATGCGTACTTATTACTAAATCTAAAATACTGTTCAACCTCATAGGTTCCCCAACCTTTTGAATAGGAAAGCTATCCTCGAGAAAATTAACTAAACTATTACCTTCCGCGTCTCCCTGCATTGTATCGTAATTCACGTTGGCGCAATTAAAGTCACCCATAACTAAGGCCTGCTCACTACCTATTGTTCTCTTTAGTTCACGATATAACGCTTCGTCCGTATCAGCTGTTTGATTAGGGGGGGGCCTCTATATAACCGCAACAACCAGTTTGAAATCGTTCAATTTAAGTTCTGCTATCGTCGAATCGATCAGTTCTGGAATTCTATACTTTACTTCTATAACGTTCGCAATATTATCTTTCATACACAACATAACACCGCCTCCTCGCCTACCTATTCTGTTTATAACAAAAAGTCTATAACCTCTAATTTTTGAAAATTAGTCAGGTCACGTGTTTCAGTGCTAAGCCACGATTCATTTATCGCAATTAAATCATAGTCTTTACAAGCTCTTAAAGAAAAAAATTCGTTTATTTTATTTCGTAGGCTACGAGCATTTAAGGATAGAACCTTCAATTTGTTTGTAATTACGATACCTTCGCGAGCGCAAGGGTAATTTGAGGAAATTACTCCGGGACCGTTCGAGTTACGCCAGCCTGAAAAGAAGAGACAGTATTATGAAATAGTCTTCCTAAACGTGCAGCTCCAACGTTATTAAGATGAAGTCCATCTCCGAGAAACAAGTCCCTCCTGCCGTAGAAACCGTTCCAAAAATTCGCAGAATGCACTCCTTCCTGTTGGCAAAGAGACTTTAGATTATTGTTGATATAGGTCGCCTTGCAGTAGAAATTGCTACGTTGGATAATTCGAGGAAGTATACCTGTTAAAACAATCTTATTAGTTTTTTCCTTTAGTCCCTCTAGTAAGTCCATGTACCTAGCCAGTAGCTCTTCCGATCTAGAATTTAAAAGTTATTAGTGCCGACATGAATACATACGTTGTGTCCTCAGAGGTTCCGTCTGTAAAATGGTCAACACTATTAGTTATATCCTCCACCCTTGTACCAGGGTAGCAGTAACGGCGCCTACGACGAGGGTTTCTCCCACAGAATTCCTCGAGCTGCCCTCGAACAATGGAATCGCCAATGAGTCGTATTTCCGCTTCATCAGCATCTTCGAAACCTAAAACAGAAAACTTATTGTTTGTTATTACTGGTAGACAAGTCTTAGATTTTCTCAATGGGGCTCCATTACGCACTCGAACGAAGGGTTGGGAACTAGGTGAAGAGAGGGCTATTAGTACTATTTATATTATTAGTAGAAACTGAGGCAGGAGGGGTCGTAGCTGAAGTCTCAAGGGATTCTAATTTTGCCGTCAGGAGCATCACCCTTTCTTCAAGCCTCACTGTGGCCTCCCTCACGTTCTAACTCGTTCCTCAGAACTTCCATGCTTGAGCACCACCTGCAAACTAACTGTTCATTATTATTAACCAAAGTAAACGCGCAAGCGGCAAATTTCCCTTCACAGCGATTGCAAGTACTTGACGGTGGTGCCATGCTCTTCAATAATTAAAAAACAAAAAACGAGCGTTTGGAAATTAATAAATTACAACGTAGGTCTACGCGTGCTTATTGTGCCGTCACCTGCGCAAGTCCGCAAAAATGATCTTGAAACGCAGAAACAGGTTCTTTAACACAAATTTATACTAAATTAATATGTACTTAATTAAGCTACCGACGAAAGATCTGTGAAAGAAAAATTATTAATAAAACTTATCTGTCCGCTATTCGACCGAATTTTTTCTTTCCTTTTTTCTTTTTTCCCACGGAGGGTGACCACACTCTACTTGATGAGCCCATAGCAATGCAAAATGAACCTTATTAAACCTCGTTTTCTAATATATTCGAAAAAAAACAAGGCAAGCCAAGTGCACTAGCCTTGATTTAATCAAATAATATAGTAATGAGTAAAGTCAATAAATGAAATATATTCGTTAATGAATGATTAGTAACACGAGGTAATTTAGTTAAGAATGCACCAAACACTATTTTTTTAAAGACACTTCAACGAAAACCACTCATTCAATTGGCAACACTAAACATATATATATATATATATATATATACTAGCAGGTTACCCGGCGTTGCCCGGGTAACCTAAAACCCACCCTTCGTGCGGGTTCTAAAATATCCCAGCTGAAGGTCGAATATTTTCTCTTTAACCAAACTATTACGACTTAACCTAACCAATCGTCAAGGGCGTACAATTAACCTAAAAAAATAAATAAAAAAAAAAAAAAATTTATTTATTTATTTTTATTAAGAGAAGAGGATTCTTTATACTGTACGGCATTGACGATTGGTTAGGTTAAGTCGTGCTATTTTCATTAAATTTTATTTATAAAATAAATAAATAAATAGCTAGCAGGTTAAGTTAGGTTAGGTTAAGTTAGGTTAGGTTAAGCTTTAACGAAAATATCACGACTCAACCTAACCTAACCAACCTAACCAACCTAACCTAACCAACCTAACCTACCTAACCAACCTACCTAACCAACCTAACCAACCTAACCTAAATTGAATGGAAAACAATAAATTTTTTTTTATTTATTTATTTTAGGTTAATTGTACGGCATCGACGATTGGTTAGGTTAAGTCGTGCTATTTTCGTTAAATTTTAAATAAATAAATAAATTTTAAATAAATAAATAAATAAATAGCACCATTAGATTCCTTGTAAAAAACTGGTTATTATGAAGTTATTTTAAAATTTGTAAGTTCAACCGTTTGGTTTTCTATAGCGAACAACTAAACCAATAAACAAACTTCCTCTTTTATATATATAATAATATAAAGATAATATAATATTATATATATATATATTGGTGAAGGCCGCTTCTGGCAAGCTTCAATTTCAATTTAAGCAGAAAGCCACAGACAAGAAGGAAAGAAACATCCATCAAGTTGGAAAGGGACTTATTTTGTATATTGCAACGTTTCAAGCACAAAACTATGCTCATCCTCAGGCAAAAATTCTAAAAAGTTAAAAACATATTAAAAACCATAATGACATTAACAAAATAAAATAGGGAAAAAATCCACAAGCATTAAAAACAAAAGTCACACTAAAAAAATTCTAGAAAGTTACAATTAAAAACCATAATGACTATTATAAAACAAAAGCGAACAATTAACAAGCTTTAAAACAATGAAAGTGACACTAAAAACGAACAATGAATAGCAGCTATAAAATACAAAATGTAAAACTCAAAAAAAAACTAAAAATTCACAGGCTATCTTTTAAAACACTAAAAAATTAAAAACCCACACTAAAAGGAACACCTTAAGTCTAAGCAGCACAGATTCCGAGGCAAAACTAAAAAACAGAAGCATCTAAAACCAAGTAAAGGTTGGTTGTTCAAGATGTTCAGTTTAGACGGAGGGGAACGGATGAAATATCAGAGTTAAGCGAAGGGGAGAGAGTTTTAATATACAGGGATTCTAAAAGTCTTAACGTTTGCTCACACGGAGCGAAATCTAAAATGTTAAAATTAGCTAAAGTTATATCGACTTTGCATAGAATAACATGGCTGCGTATAGCTGAAGCTTCTTTAGTTTTCAAAGGTTTGTCAGTTCTATGGCTTATGCCCATAAGGGCACAGAAACGCGACTCGAGGCTCCGCACAGTGCTACCAATATAGCTCCGATCACATCGGGGACACTTGAATTCATAAACGAAAGCACTGCGCAGAGCATCCGATACACGGTCTTTAACATTAAAATATGAGCCAATAGAACGACGGTTAACAAATACTAGTTTAAAATCTATTTGACAATAAAATTTACTAAGAAGTGGCAGAAGGTTATTACGACAATAGGATTTCAGATATCCCATTTCTGGGAGCACAAGATAATATACATCTTTAGGAACGTTAAAATTATACTTTTTAGGTTTGTAAATGTTAGCTAGAAATCTATTGATAGCGTTTCCACAATCTGCAAAGATAGCCATTATTCACAAAATATTTTCTTAAAAAAACAAATTCATTATGCAGACATTGATAGTTGGAACATAAATTATACGCTCGGTTAAGTAGGTGTTTACAGATGCCAGCTTGTATTTACTGTAAATCACAATAACTTAAAAAATTGAGACCAAGACCAGTGAACGTCTTCTTACGAAAAACTGAAGTAATAATAGAATCACTCTCTCTGCTAATCAGTAAATCCAAGAAAGGCAGCTTGGAGTCAGATTCTTCCTCCAGAGTAAACTTTATGTTTGGATGCAAATTATTTAAAAATGTAAAAAATTGATGAGCACTGCTAGCATCAGTAAACACTGCAAAAATATCGTCAACATATCGTCTATAAAAAATAGGCCTTATAGGGGTAGGAGGCTGGGTAAACATTTTGGTTTCTAAATATGTCATGAAACAATCTGCAGCCAAAGGGCCGATCGGAGATCCCGTGCCCACGCCATCAATCTGCTGGTATATATATCCATTAAATATAAAAGTACTACCTTTAAGAGTTTGCTCTAACATAGAATTAAGGTCATTTTTATCAAAACTTTGAAATTTGGGGGAATTACTAAAAACCCTGTCAAGGATAATTTTACGAGTTTCGTCCACAGGGATATTGGTAAACAGGGAACTGACGTCAAAAGTTACCAAGTAATGGTTTGAGTTAAATTTCTTATTAAGGAGTTCCCTTTGAAAAGACGCGGAATCGGAAATAGTATACTCATTTTTGGAGAAAGGGGAAAGCAAACTAACCAAAAATTTGACAAGATTATACGAGGGCAAGCTATATGAAGCCAGAATAGGCCTCAAAGGAATCCCGGGTTTGTGTATCTTAGGGAGACAATATAGTCGTCCCAGATCACATCCCGTTGCGAAAAGTTTTTTATAAGTTATTAAATCTATTGCTTTTTTAGTTTTCAAAGATGACAGTAACCTATTGATTTTATCCTCAAGCCGTAAGATTACAATTTTTGCCAAATTTTTGGTTAGTTTGCTTTCCCCTTTCTCCAAAAATGAGTATACTATTTCCGATTCCGCGTCTTTTCAAAGGGAACTGTTAATAAGAAATTTAACTCAAACCATTACTTGGTAAGTTTTGACGTCAGTTCCCTGTTTACCAATATCCCTGTGGACGAAACTCGTAAAATTATCCTTGACAAGGTTTTTAGTAATTCCCCCAAATTTCAAAGTTTTGATAAAAATGACCTTAATTCTATGTTAGAGCAAACTCTTAAAGGTAGTACTTTTATATTTAATGGAGATATATACCAGCAGATTCATGGCGTGGGCATGGGATCTCCGATCGGCCCTTTGGCTGCAGATTGTTTCATGACATATTTAGAAACCAAAATGTTTACCCAGCCTCCTACCCCTATAAGGCCTATTTTTTATAGACGATATGTTGACGATATTTTTGCAGTGTTTACTGATGCTAGCAGTGCTCATCAATTTTTTACATTTTTAATAACTTGCATCCAAACATAAAGTTTACTCTGGAGGAAGAATCTGACTCCAAGCTGCCTTTCTTGGATTTACTGATTAGCAGAGAGAGTGATTCTATTATTACTTCAGTTTTTCGTAAGAAGACGTTCACTGGTCTTGGTCTCAATTTTTTAAGTTATTGTGATTTTAAATACAAGCTGGCATCTGTAAACACCCTACTTTACCGAGTGTATAATTTATGTTCCAACTATCAATGTCTGCATAATGAATTTGTTTTTTTAAGAAAATATTTTGTGAATAATGGCTATCCTTTGCAGATTGTGGAAAACGCTATCAATAGATTTCTAGCTAACATTTACAAACCTAAAAAGTATAATTTTAACGTTCCTAAAGATGTATATTATCTTGTGCTCCCAGAAATGGGATATCTGAAATCCTATTGTCGTAATAACCTTCTGCCACTTCTTAGTAAATTTTATTGTCAAATAGATTTTAAACTAGTATTTGTTAACCGTCGTTCTATTGGCTCATATTTTAATGTTAAAGACACTGTATTGGATGCTCTGCGCAGTGCTGTCGTTTATGAATTCAAGTGTCCCCGATGTGATCGGAGCTATATTGGTAGCACTGTGCGAAGCCTCGAGTCGCGTTTCTGTGCCCATATGGGCATAAGCCATAGAACTGACAAACCTTTGAAAACTAAAGAAGCTTCAGCTATACGCAGCCATGTTATTCTATGCAAAGTCGATATAACTTTAGCTAATTTTAACATTTTAGATTCCGCTCCGTGTGAGCAAACGTTAAGACTTTTAGAATCCCTGTATATTAAAACTCTCTCCCCTTCGCTTAACTCTGATATTTCATCCGCTCCCCTCCGTCTAAACTGAACATCTTGAACAACCAACCTTTACTTGGTTTTAGATGCTTCTGTTTTTTTAGTTTTGCCTCGGAATCTGTGCTGCTTAGACTTAAGGTGTTCCTTTTAGTGTGGGTTTTTAATTTTTAGTGTTTTAAAAGATAGCCTCTGAATTTTTAGTTTTTTTGAGTTTTACATTTTGTATTTTATAGCTGTTATTCATTGTTCGTTTTTAGTGTCACTTTCATTGTTTTAAAGCTTGTTAATTGTTCGCTTTTGTTTTATAATAGTCATTATGGTTTTTAATTGTAACTTTCTAGAATCTTTTTAGTGACTTTTTGTTTTTAATGCTTGTGGATTTTTTCCCTATTTTATTTTGTTAATGTCATTATGGTTTTTAATATTATGTTTTAACTTTTTAGAATTTTTGCCTGAGGATGAGCATAGTTTGTGCTTGAAACGTTGCAATATACAAAATATAGTCCCTTTCCAATTTGATGGATGTTTCTTTCCTTCTTGTCTGTGGCTTTCTGCTTAAATTAGATAGATAGATATATATATATATATATATATATAATATATATATATATATATATATCAGGTCACCCCACAAGTAATGTCGTTTTTTAGATCGGAATTTGAAGGACAAAAAAAAACAACTGAACCTTTTTAATCTACTATATATTTTCCATCGGAATCAATGACACTCTGCCAACGTCCTACAAGCTTTTCAATGCCATGTTTATAAAATTCAGGCGGTTTTGAGGCAAAAAACGTACAGACTGGTGTGCAGGTCATCTAAAGAAGTATACCGTTTCTCGTCAAGATAGTTTTGCAGACTCCTGAAGAGATGATAATCTGAAGGCGCAAGGTCTGGAGAATATAGAGGATGTGGAAGTTTTTCCCACCCAAGCTCCTCAATTTTTGCAGAAGTAATCCGAGCAGTATGAGGACGTGCGTTGTCGTGGTGGAACATGATTCCTTTCCAATTAAGCAAAGAAGGTCTCTTTTCTTTTAGTGCAGTGTTCAATCAATCCAGTTGTTGACAGTAGACTTGAGCGGTGATTGTTTGGTTGTGTGGTAAGGTTTCAAAGTGTATTACACCACCTTCATCCCACCAAACACTAAGCAACACCTTCCGAGGGTGAAGATTTAGTTTTGGCTGTGGTGTCGCTGGTTCTCCGGCACAAACCCACTGTCGACGGCCGGCGCTTAACATTCTGGTACAATATCCACTTTTCATCACCAGTCACTAAACGGTGCAAAAACGGATCTTGGAGTTCACGGGAATGAAGAGCTGTGCTAATGTTTACCCGCACCCTCAGATTGTCGACCGACAATTCATGTGGCACCCATTTTCCTAACTTAGGCACTTTCCCGAGTTGTTACAAATGTCGATGGATGGTGGACGGGGATGAATTGAGTTTCTGGGCCAATTCTTCGACAGTTGTTGAACAGTCTTCTTCAAGTGCGGCTCACAGCAGGTCATCATCAAAGTCAGCAGGGCGTCCAGAGCGTGCTGCATCTGTCAAACAGCAGTCACCATTCCTAAACTTTTGAAACCATCTTTGACATTTCCTCACATGCAGAATATCGTTGCCATAAACGTCCTGAATGTTTCGCGTTCCTTCAGTAGCACTAATCCCTTTTTTGAATTCGTAAAGCATTATATGCCTGATATGCTATTCTGATACCGCCATGTTTATGAAGGGTTCACATAAAGCAAAACACACGTCTTCACTGGTCAACGTCTGTAAAGTATGTAGCGAAACACGATAGATCTCCTTTTAGATATAACCTTCGGAAAATTTATGCTTAAACCGAGTAGGACAAGTTTAAACTTAATCTATCGTAAGAAACGACATTACTTATGGGATGACCTGATATATATATATATTGTTGTTGCAGTTATATATAGGCCCCCTAATCAAACAGTTAATACGGACGAAGCGTTATATCGTGAACTAAAGAGAATAATAGGTAGTGAGCAGTCCTTAGTTATGGGTGACTTTAATTGCGCCAACGTGAATTACGATACAATGCAGGGAGACGCGGAAGGTAATCGTTTAGTTAATTTTCTCGAGGTTAGCTTTCTTAGTCAAAAGGTTGGGGAACCTACGAGGTTGGACCGTATTTTAGATTTAGTAATAACTACGGATAATAGGCTAATCACGGATCTTCAAGTAATAGAACCGTTAAGCAATAGCGTTCACAATATGGTAGAGTTTGTCCTCTCAGTAAGTCACTCGAAACCAGCTAATTTGATTAAAATTCCTAACTTCCAGCACGCAGACTTTTGTAAATTTAGAAATGAATTGTCACACGTCAATTGGGAAAACGTAATGGCGACTTCCAACGCAAAACTAATGTGGGAATCGTTTCAAACAGTATTTAGGACTATAAATGAGGAATCTGTACCGTACAAAATTAAGCGTGCGAAGGTAAACAACAAACTTTTGTGGTTTACTTCTAGAGTAGGAGACATTATAAAGAGTTGAGATAGGGCTTATAGGCTACACAAGTGCGATAAAGACAATTTGTGGTTACGAAACAACTACATATCTCTAAGGCGTGAAGCGAAAAGTGTAATAAAAAAGTCGAAGCGCGAATTTAAAATCTTCATAGCTCGTGACGGTAAAGAAAACCCCAAGCGATTCTTTCAATACGACATCCATAGAAATCCAGTAAAAACTGTCTTGGGGCCGATGAAAAATGTTAACGGAGAGCTAGTTTCTGAAAACAAGGAAATGGCTACCTTGCTAAACGAATTTTTTGTCAGTTTTTACTATATAAGATGTAATGAATATCCCTACGGTCATAGACATAATACCTTTTGATAATGGTAATATTTTGGATAATATTGTGGTTAGTGAAAGGGAAGTAATGCGCTATATTGATAAAATAAAAATGCGTAAATCACCGTTGCCGGATTCCATATATCCCATACAACTAAAAGAATTAAAAAAAGCATTGTTGTGCCACTAACAAAGATTTATAATGCGTCTATTTCTTAGGGGTACGTACCAGATAATTTCAAGTTAGCAAATGTAACACCTATCTTTAAGAAAGGCGATAATGGTGCGGCGGGAAATTATAGGCCAATCAGTTTAACGTCTGCTGTAGGTAAGCTACTGGAATCAATGATTAGGGATCTTGTAGTCGAACTCTTAGAATTGCATTACTTGATTAGAAATACGCAGCACTGTTTTAGGCGAAACAAATCTTGCTTAACTAATCTTTAAGAATTTTTTCAAAGCGTGGTTGAAGTTTACAATAGTCATCGGCCGGTTGATGTAGTGTATTTAGATTTTCAAAAAGCGTTTCACACCGTACCGCACAAAAGACTCATTGAAAAAACTAAGGCTCATGGAATCACGGGTGTAGTAATAAATTGGATAGAAGAGTGGTAGCGAGGAAACAGAGGGTGGTCGTTTATGGAGCGGAGTCGTGTTGGGCTAATGTAGCGAGCGGCGTTCCTCAAGGTTCTGTATTGGGCCCCTTGCTTTTTCTTATATATATTAACGATTTAGATGTCGGCCTAGTCATTACAGTTTCAAAGTTTGCGGATGACACGAAGTTGGGTGGTAGGGCGATTAATGACGAAGATAGCGGTAAAATCCAGGAAAATCTGAATAAAATCGTTGATTGGTCAGTCACATGGCAATTGAGATTTAACGTCGATAAGTGCAAAATTTTACATATGGGTTCGCGTAACGGTAATTTTGCGCATAGTATGTCAAGGAAGGAGTTAGCAAGCGTAGAACAGGAAAAAGATTTAGGAGTTATAGCCACTGGTGACTTAAAAGTAGCGAAACAAAGTACAGCAGCGGTCAATAAAGCGAACAAAGTGCTAGGTTTTATAGCTCGGAATTTTGAGTACAAATCGCGCGATATTATTGTTCCTCTTTATAAATCATTAGTTAGACCCCATTTGGAGTACGCGATCCAATTTTGGAATCCGCATATGCGAAAAGATATAGACAAAATCGAAAGAGTTCAAAGATGAGCAACTAAAATGATTCTGTCGCTTAGGTCGAAGTCGTACGAAGGTAGACTTCAGGAGTTAAAATTGACTGCACTCGAGACTATGAGGCTAAGGAGTGATCTAATCCAGGTTTTGAAAATTATGAATGGGTTCGATAACGTAGATAGAGATGGAATAGTTTGCCGGTAGAAGTAATTAGTAGCACGTCTATAAACATGTTTAAAAATCGATTAGACGCATATGTTGATAGATTGGGTATAGTTTAAGGCAGTAAAATTAAGGCTTTGTGGTTCAGAACCCACGTAAAATTGTTAGTCCTCTCCGCCATCACGGAGGACATTCACAATACACAATTACGAACGCATTTAGGTAGACCAGCCATGAGTGGATCCTAAGGTCTTTGTTGGTCTGAAACATTATAACATTATTATAACTTTTGAAGACAGAGAGGGTCGTTTTACAACGAATTACATTTTCTAAAACGAAACAACACAAAACCACAAAAACTCTGTACGAACGTATGATACCTTAGAAAAAATAATATAAAAGTACAATATACTGTATAATATGATAAGAATTTCACTAAGAAATTCTCTCTCTCAAATGATTCAGCCAAAATTTAAACATCTTATAATTTTTACACGTGATGTGTCTAATTTCTACTGCTTAAGTTGAATAAAACTTGATTATATATACGGTATATGAGAGGTGTATATATAGGGATACATACATACAGTGTTTATGTTTAATTGTATACACAGACAAATATACATACACATAGGGTGTATATACACACACATATGCAAGTAATAGATTGGAAAACCATTTTCGAGGCCAGGACAACGGAAGAGATGCTAATGACTTTAGAGAAGACGCTGGAAATTGTGGAAAGACATGTCCCAAAAATACAGCAAAGAGGAAAGAGAAGCAGGTTCGAGAGACAAAAGAAGTCATTGTTTCGAAAGAGAAAAAGAGTGACTGCAAAACTAAGTAACTGTAAAGAAAACATCAAGAAAATATTATGATAAACTGCAGGGTATCGATGACATCATACAGGAACTAATTGAGAAGCATACAGAAAAAGAAGACGACGACGACGCTATAGAAGCGATAAAGGTTAACTCAAAGTACTCCTATAATTTTGCAAAAAGGAAGTTGAAAAACCATGCGACTATCGGACCTCTGAAAAACGAGAACAGTGCTTTATCTGATGATCTAACAGAAATATTTGAATATTAAGAGCTCAGCACGAATCATCTTTCAGTATCCCAAAAACTGACAAACTGATATGCGATAGAAACGCGTTCTTTGAAGAACAGCTACAACGGGAAAGTATAACGGTCTTCGACTTTACGACAGCTGATATTACACAAACTATAGGGAAACTAAAAGCATACTCAGCGGCAAGACCGGATAAATGGAATGCCACACTGATCAAAAACGGTAAGAATGCAATCGCTGAGCCCCCTATATTGGATATGGAGGCGATCACGAGACAAGGAAGAAATACCGGGCATCCTGAAGAGCACGAACATAGTCCCAATATATAAAGGAGGAGATCGATCCGAGGCCAAAAACTACAGGCCAATGTCGCTTACATCTCATCTCACCAAAATATTTGAAAGAATAGTTAAACAGAAAATCGATGACTTTTTGGAAATTCAGAAAAAATTAAACGATAACCAACATGGGTTTCGGTCAGGCAGATCATGTCTATCACAACTAATAGAACACTACAACAACATTATTGACGCACTTGAAAGTAATGAAAACTACTGTATGATGTAAATATACATAGACTTTCCAAAAGCATTCAACAAGTGCGACCATGGAATCATAATACAAAAACTGAAATATATGAGAATAACAGGAAAAGTAGGGAAATGGATATATAATTTCCTTAATGAGTGGCGGCAAGTCGTGACAGTACAAGGAGTATCTTCATCAGAATCAGAGGTCCTCAGCTTAGTACCACAAAGAACAGTATTAGCTCCACTACTCTTCATAATCATGCTAACTGACATAGATGAGGACGTTACCAGAGACAGCACAGTAACATCCTTTGCGGATGACACAAAGATCAGTAGAAAAATAAGAAACCCAGAAGATATAGGATCTCTACAAACAGACATGAACAGAATCTATAAGTGGACGGAAGACAACAATATGAATTTTAACACTGAGAAATTTCAGCTGTTACAGCATGGAAAAAGAGAAGACCTAAAATCCATGGAATATTGTACACCAAATGGACAGGAAATTCAGATAAATTCTTGAGCAAAAGATTTAGGGGTTGGAATGACTGATGATGCGAAATTTGAAACACAAAATAAGATAGCAGTAAACAGAGCAAAGAGAATAACTGGGCCAGATACTAAGAACCTTTAAATGATTCATCTACTGAAAACACTGATCGTACCCAAATTGGAATACTGCTCAGTCCTAACATGCCCATATAAAAAAGAAGACATTAGACAGCTAGAAGGGATTCAGAGAAGCTTCACAGCCAAAATCAAGGGGTGCAAAGCACTAAATTACTGGGAAAGGTTACGCAAACTCAGGGGCGTACCAAAAGTATTTGGCACCCGGAGCGGATCCTTCCTTTGGCACCTCCCATAAATAATTTTAAAATTTAAACACCGAAAATATATGTTTGCAAGTAGATTTTCAAACAGTACAGTACTGTCATAAGCAAATTGGAAATAAGAAAAATGCAGGACATTAAAAATTCAGTGAACAGGTAATACTGCATTTTATTTTATAAAAAAAACCAGGAAATCCAGTCTCAACGCTCAGCCTATTCTTCAAAGGTAAATAGAGAGGATTCAGTCTCTGCTTTCGAGCCTTAATTTCTGCAAATTGATCAATGACCTCATCAAAATTCACCTTCTTTGCATATTCATGTTCAATTGAAAGTAAAGCCAGATTTGTCAATCTTGTCTGACTCATGGTCGAGCGAAAGAAATTTTTTATAAATTTCAATTTGGAAAAACTTCTTTCACATGAAGCAATAGACACACAGACAGTCAAAAAGAATCTCAAACACAGTGACAAGTTTGGCAAAGATTCACAAAAATCCCATTTCACAATAAATTCCAGAAACTGCAATGCTGTCCATTTCTTTGCCTTTTCAACGCTGATTTTGGCAGTTTCGAAATGCCTCCGAAGTCGTCCCATTTCCACACTGATATCTTCATCAGAGAATTCATCGAAAATCTGAGTCAAATTTGGAATATACTTCCGAAATTCTTTTGTTGTAACAACCAAAGTGTTTGGCTGAATAACAGCGAAGATTGAGAGAATTTGATCCATTGCCTTAGAACGAATCTCCAATTCTTGATGAAAGCGATCAAGACATTCAAACATAGCCCTTTTTTCTTCCTCTGGCAATGTGAGACCAGCATCCTTTGCCATCTCTCCTGGCATCCTTTTCGGAGCTTTACTCTCCCTCTTCTCTCCATAGAAATGTCCATTTCCTCACACATTGTAGTTGCATATTGAATGGCCCTCTCCACAATTTCACATTGCGCTGATCTTCAAGAAACAGTTTTAGAGCTTGGAGCTTCACAATGCACTTTTCAAGGCTGATTCCAACTGTTTGCAAATACTTTTGTGTGAGATTAATTTCTTCCAGGACTTCACACCAGAAAGAAAGGTAACTCAAAAAAGAGAAATCACATACAGCAGACAGCAAAATCTGAGCTGATCTCTTGTGTCCACATTTTCTTTGGGATCGCACAGTACTTCAAGGGTTGAGGTCAGCTTTTCAAAAATTTGCCTTCACTGGTTTCACAGCGTCATAATGAGCACTCCATCTTGTCTGAGAAAGTCTTTTGACTGTCATGCCTACATTCTCCATCAGCAATTCCCATCGATGAGTTGAGACTGAAAAGAAGGAATAGACTCTCTCCAAGGTTCCAAAAAAAGTCACACATGAAGAGACTCTTCCAAATGAGTGCATTCCGCAAAGGTTCAGAGAATGATTTGCACAAGGTATAAACAAAGCCTTGGGATTAATCTCTCTGATCTTTGACTGAACACCACCATGAATCCCAGCCATAGTTGCAGCGTTGTCATATCCTTAACCACGGCACAGGTTTATGTCCAGTCCATCTCTCTCCAGATGTCTCAGGATATCCTCTGTGAGCTCAGCAGCAGTCTTTCCGGCAATAGGGAAGAAGCCCAAGAATGATTCCTTTACTTCAACTTTGTCACATTCAATATGGACGTACAGTATATGATCACTTCACACATCTGATCAGTGTGGGACAGATCAGGAGTGCTGTCAAAAAGAATCCCAAAATACTTTGCTTTCTTGATATCAGCCACTATTTCTCTTTGACGTAATTCCCCAAAAGGCAAATGAAATCATTTCTGAATCTTTGTGATAAATACGAAGCCACTCTCCTCCCAGATGGAATAGAATGCTTAATCCTTACAAAATGTTCTTTCAAAACTGGATCATAATTTGACAGCAACTCTACCAATTCCATGAAGTTTCCTTTGTTTGCTGATGACATGTCCTCTTTGTGACCAAGAAAAGGAAGATTCTGGTGAACCAGAAACAAGGTTACGTCCAAGAGGCGATGTAAAATATCCCTCCATTTCTTTCTCTTGTCCATTGTTGCTTGATGAACTTGATCAATGGTTTTTTGAAGCTTCAACCCTGCTCCCAAGGTCTTCCATTTCTCCAGGCATGAGAGATGCTGCTCAGAAGCCTCATGGTCAGACACCTTTGGGTTTAGCTTCCACCATGCTTGGAACTCAGTGACAAAGCTGGGTGTTCCAATTCCTTTGTCATCAAGAGCAAACAGTCTGCAGCAAGAACAAAAACTTTCTTTTGATGGAGAGTAAACCATCCATGTTCTCAAAACTTTCTCGCCATTTGGCAGAGCCTTATAGAACCATGCAGTGGTCAGCTGGCGACTTCCCTTTGGATTTCTCTCCTTGTCTTTGAACTGCACTAAAAGGTCCATCCCTATTTTGGAAGGGTTCACTTCCCCTGTTAATAAGATCAACTCTCAAGTCATTTGGAACCGGGATTGGCCAAGCAGCAACATCAGAATAAATTGAAAATCTATCCGTCTCCTCTTCTTCATCAGAGTCTTCCTCCTGTTGGTGTGGACTTCTGCTGGTGTCTCCCTCCTCTTCATCAGTTTCACTGCTTTTAGAAGATGAATTGCCATCCTCCAATCCTTGCTCTCTCTCATTTGAATCCTCTTGTGAAGATGCTTCTTGTATTTGCCCTTCAGATTCACGAAGCTGAATATCTTCAGGACTTTCTCCTATTGCAGTTGATGTTGAAGGCGTCACATACTTCAAAATTGATCCGGACATTGCCTGAGCCACCTCTTCTCTTGCCTTCTTCATTTTTATTTGTTGGGATCCACTGGATCGATTTCGCTTCATAGTGGGTGTTTTCTGCAAAATTTTAAAATCAAAAGGTATAAAGCATGAACATGCATAACAAGCATGAACTATTATGACTTGAAATACATTAACTGAACAAAATTGTCTGTGATTATTATTATTATTATTAAAAAAAAAAATTATTGGGGGGGGGGGGTAAGTGCAACACGACTCCTAAAAAGCAGAAAATTGATGAGTAGTACTCTCAAAATAACTAGACTACTGCCAAAATGAAAATTAA
>JAJOZX010008388.1:135000-185509 GCA_023014485.1 Bathynomus jamesi | reverse complement strand
CCTTGGCGAGTCTTTCTTTGGCTTCGAACATCAACTTTCGATCAGTTTCGAAGTGCTCCTTTTCTTCCCTTTTACGTTAGATGCTGTCTTTCCTTCTGTTTCAGTATCTTATCCTCCTTCTCCACATTTTTCCTTTTCTCCTGTTCTGCAGCCCTTCTCTCAAGCTCTTCTTTTTCTCGCTGTTCTTCTTTTTCCTTTTTTCTTTTTTGCTCTTCTAAATAATTATGATAGCTGACTCCAGCCACCCGTGCTAACTGGAGCAGTTCTCTGGTTATTATAATGTACTGCGCTTTGTTATCATACTGTTTTAGAACTGTTTTCACGGTCAACAAAGAATTCAGAGTTCTCACAGAGATGTTAGATTTTTCATCAGTCATTAACTTGCCTGTCAATGAGAAGCTCCTCTCCACATCAGCGTTCCCATGAGATAATGACAGTGCTGCTTTAACAACTTTTGCTACCGTTGGAAACTTTGGTTTTCCATCATCATCTTTTATCTTAAAAATAGCATTCCAGTAGGAATCAATACGAATAATCTGTCCCTCAATGTCTGATTTCTGAAGCTGCAATAATCTCCATTCATTTTCAAGCAAATCACAATCTATATTAACGAGTAAACACTTAGCAACTTTTATGATATCTACACAGCTTCTCGGCAAAAATCTCTCTTCAGGCTTCAAAGGAATGTGACCTTTCACAGTTTTTAGCAAGTACTTGGCAGAAGCCATAAAATGTTTCTGAACATTAGCAGTGAACATAAGGACTTTTAACTCCTCCTTACAATTTCTCAGCTCTGTTTCAAGAGCTTCTCCACAAAGAATTTCTTTAGCAGGCAATAAATTATCAGGTTCAAAAAAGGTTTTACCATCTATGTCTTCAAACGATTTTGGCAGTTTCTTTCGGCAAATGCGATCCAGCAATAACATAATTAAGTCATTCAGTGCACCATACAAACGGTGGATTAGTGGTTCCTCTCTTTGGAATACGCAAGTAAATGGACTATACATCTTTGAACAACTCAAAACAAACAACACTTCTGCTTTCATAGTTGCCCCTCGTAGTAAACTGTGAATTTTCTTGTACTTTCCCGACTTCATCAATTCAGGCTTATGTTTTGGAATGAAGTTGAGAAAGTATTCCAGCAAGGCAGGATACTGTTCTATCAGCCGCTCACAGGAATCCTGTAAAGTCAGCCACCTTGATGGTACATGCCTAATAAATCTGTGAACAGGAAGTTTGAGTTTCACTTGGATGGATTCAAAGTATTCTACTCGTACAGGCCACCCGTCAAAAAAATCGTGAATTTGGAAACTCAGATCAGACACATCTCCAAACTCTGCAAGGCCTTTGTTGAAAGCATTGTGTGCAATATGGAGGTTGCATGTTCCAATATCAACAAACCTTTGGTTGTGTTCCAGGCGAATTTTATCGCTCATCATTTGATAAACCTTTTTATTGACATTGGGGCCATCACTACCCAGCATCAACAGATGGTTTAGAGGTAAATTTGCACGTTATACTTTCATTGATTTTCTCAAAAAGATCATTGGCTGTGGCCCTACCAAAAAAAAAACATTCTAAGTGGTGAGAAACTATTTTTTTGTGTGTTTCAGACCAGTAGCGAATCATTGTTTCAAGTTCTTTCTTGCTAGCAACATTTGTAGTTTCGTCAAACATTACAGTGAAATAATTTGTCCCCACATCCTCTAATATTTGCTTTTTAAAATAGGGTCCTTGGGCATCTGTCAATAAATACCTCACCTTTGTTCTACTAAGTGAAAAATCAGCAGAATTGTCACACGGAAAAATGTATTTAAACACTTCCGAGAGGTCGTCACAAGATTTAGCGGAATAGTTACTTGCAACACACTTCATCACCCACTTGAGTTCAGTTGATCTTGCTCCTTCTTGAATATTATACAGTTTTATGCAACCCAGTTGCTCCACCAACGGAGGATGAATCATCTGATGTCAAGGTTTGAGAAATGCACGCCGGTGAACCACTAGCTAAACGAAGTTGACGAGGCGCAAGTTTTGTAGCACATTCTTTCACATGTTTTTAATAACCAGCATGTTGAGCGATTGCTTGAAAACCTTTTTGTTGAATGTTTAGCACACATGAGCATACAGTATAATACACTTCACTTTCACTATGTTTCTTTGCCCATTCATTAACTTTATATCCTCTGCCATCGTCCTTTACAAACCACCCAGCGAGAACTTTACACTTTCCCATAATGATTTAACTCAATTTTCAGTTTCTGTTAACATTATTCATGCAACTACCTGAAACAAACAAAACAGAAATTATTAATGATGAATATAAATAAATTTGTAAATTTATATATTTTTGTAAATAACAGTTAATTATACAGTTAGTGTTTGTTCTACTGAAGATGGCATTTAATTATGCTGAAATACATATTATATAGATTGATTCAAATCTTTGAGGTCAACAGGCAGAAAGGCATCAGTAAGTAGCCTACTTATATTCACACTAAAAAAAAAGGAAGGAAACATGGTCTTACAACAATGTAAGACCATGTTTCCTATATGGCTGCTCCTCCTCCCCTTTCAGCCATCCTTACCTCACCAATTTCAGACAACTCTTAACATTTATTGTCTGACCTTTGGAAAAAGTGACAAAAAGTGACTTTGAAAAAAAAGTGACAAAAAGTGAGAAAAGTGACCTGTTACCATGTATGCTACTTTCACCCGTGACGGTATCAACAACACTCTTAACTCTCATCGGTGGTCAGACGAAAATCCAAATGCCACTGTGGGAACAAATTTTCAACATCGCTTCTCTGCCAATGTGTGGTGCGGTATCATCGATGATCAGCTGATTGGTCCTGTTACTTTAGAGAATCGTCTTACAGGACAAAATTACCTGGAATTTCTGCAAAATGAATTGCCGGAACTATTGGATGTTCCTTTGGCTACACGCGCTGGTATGTACTTTCAGTATGACGGAGCTCCTCCACATTCTACCCTTCTGGTGATGCAATACCTAAATCAAACTTTCCCTGGTCGATGGATCGGCCGCGGTGGTCCCATTCAATGGCCACCAAGGTCTCCAGACCTCTCTCCGTTAGATTATTGTTTGTAGGGGTGGATGAAAAGTCAAGTTTACAAAAGAAAGGTGGATACACGAAACGAATTGCTCGCACGCATTTTGGATGCTGCTGCCCTCATAAAGGAACGTCAAGATCAACTCAGACGAACAACACGCGATCTTCGCACACGAGTTGCAAAGTGCATTGAGGTTGACAGTGGGATTTTCGAAAACGTATTGTAAACTGTAACAAATTTGTCATTTCTCTATCTGATACCATTCAAAATGCCAATGTTTAAACATTAAATGTTAGAAACAGTAACTGGTTTCTCTTTCTTGATTACCATTAACAATGCTTTTGTATGTATAGATTCAAACAGCTCTATCTCCGTAATCATTCAGAATTAGACACATGTTCATATGAACTTTTTTTCTCACAATGACCGATACTATCACCTCCCGAAGTATTGACCTTTCCTCCTGAAACACCCTGTATATATATATATATATATATATAATAAAAGAAACTGAGCGTGCCTTTTTTTTATGTAAGGTGGGTGCTAAGGACGAGCGCCCGCAAAAGTGTCTCCTCCATAGAAGAGAGAGAGAGCCAAAGACAAAGTCTCCAAGGTTCAATGATGCCATTTTTCTTTTTTTGTAATATAGATTTTGAAAAGATTGTGTAGTGTGGAAGTTGCATGTAGTATGTGTAGTGAGGAATAGAGGGGAGAAGTGTGTGTTTGAAAGCATACTGGACTGCTCACAGAGTAGATGAGACAAGGAAAATCAGATCAGCTGAAGAGGACAGTGACAGGAGAAACGGGAGTTCCAGCACTTCCTGTCTCGTACCTAACATGAACATACCCTCTGCAGTACTTCTCTGGTCGATTGGTGTATTATTTTATATTAAACATTTTTTGAAATTGAAATCCTTGTCATTATTGCGTAACGATCATTTTCAATACCTACTGTTTTGTTCAGTATAATAGCATATTATTTATACGTATAATGGTATTATTCTATATTAAACTTTATTATTGGAAACGAAATCATTATTATTATGCGTAACAAATATTTGCATTACCTACTGTGTTGTTCACTGAGGGCGTTGTAAGATGTATTATGCGTATATTAAGGTATTTTTCTAGGTCAGAGGTGGGGAACCTTTTTACAGTCGCGTGTCAAAAAAAAAACCATGTAAATCATAAAAAAAATTCGCGTGCCCACCAACGTTTATATATAAGCGGCTGGAATATGTAGAAGCTCCCTGAGCTCCCTGAGTTTATATATAAACACTTAGGCGTGCCAGGCCAATTTTATCGCGTGCCCATTTGGGCACGCGTGATATAGGTTCGCCACCACTGTTCTAGGTTAAACATTTTGTGAAAACAAATTTATAAATGCCGTTTTGATGGTTTTAATTGCCTATTTTGAATGTTTATTTTGCCTATTTGCCTGCCTTTTTTAAGGGTTTTTAGTGCCTAAACACCCGGGCTCTAATAATAACAATTGAAATAGGATTTAGGTCGAAGACGTTTCATCGAGAGTAATTTAGTTTTCTGCCGTCGTGGCTGGAGGACCGTCCTCCGCATTCAGATTATGCAGCGATCCGTGGTTCGGATCCACGTTAAGCCAGTACTGGTTCGAGGTTTGTCAGCGCCTCGGACAAACTGAATTTCAGCGCCCTGAAGACTTTTTACCATTTTAATAATTTTTTTCATAATGCCAAAAAAACTAAACTACAAAGATAGGAATAAGAAATAAAATAGACACTCCTGAACAATTTGACTGCATGTCACACGATTTTTATATTTTGCATTTCTTTTTACTCATTTACTAAATTTTTTCTGTTTTTTGGCACCCCCCCCCCCAAGCACATTGCGGCCCGGGCAACCGCCCGGTTAGCCAGGGCCTTGAGCCGGCCCTGCGTAAAGCCGTAGGTCCCCTCCGTCATATGACCCTATAGTGGGGCAGATAAGTGAATATATTCAGGGGAATCTTTCAAATAGTGATACAAGCACCAAAATTGGCATGGATACCCCTCTGGGACTACTTTCTTGAAAAAGCCCGTTAGCCACCTAAAATTCAAAATGGCCGCCGTTGAAATACTTATTTCACTATAAAATTTGACAGAGTAGTCCGATTTGAATGATCTTGGCATCAAATCATATGTTTTTGACCATGGAGAAGCTGAATTTACAACCCTAAAACTTCTCAGAAGCTTCTTTCTACCATTTATAGCACATTGACTGAAATCGGACTGAAAAGGATACTCAATGCAATACATACGATCGGAAAATAACCCGGCCGACTGGCTATCTCGAACAATATTGCCAAGTATTGCGGCATAAGACTGAGGCCTCGAATATTCCAATTGTCGAATGTAATATTCGTGTGTTGTCTATTGTTAAGTTGTATGAATGTTACCGCACACAGCGGAGGCTGTAATCAAGCCGCGATGCGGGGTCGCAGCGCAGTGCATCACGATGCACTTCAGCGAAAGCGCTGCTTGTGATGTTTCAGTTGTGTGTGTATTTGTCTAATTGTAACCGAGTTTACAACCCTAAAACTTCTCAGAAGCTTCTTTCTACCATTTGTAACACATTGACTTAAAATATATGCAGCTTACTAATAATTAACTTTCTTATTTTTGTTTCAGAAGTCAGCCAGGGCGTGAACCGTTCATCGTCTCACAAGATAGCCAGTTTGGCTGAATTACCATCTAAATTGCAAACTGACTAGAACAAATGTTGTCTCTGTCAAATCGAGAAGGACGAAGATCTCAAATCACCACCAACCCACTATCCATGTAGTACTGAACATGATGGCTACTCTATGATTGCGTCTTTCAAGCCATCAATGATCTCCCAATCGTTTTGGATCCAGCAAGATTAGATGAAGGCGGCGGCATAGCAGAAACGCTGAGAAAGAACAATGCAAAATACCATCAGAGCTGTCGACTAATGTTCAACAACACCAAACTGCAACGGGCAAGGAAAAGAGTAACTAGTGCTAGTAGTACAGATGAAGGACGCAGCAAGATGCGAAGAACCAGCCATAAAGGTCTACAGTCTGAGTGCTTCTTATGCGAGAAGGAAGCTCCAGCATCAGAACTGAGACAAGCCATGACCATGCAGCTCAAAAAAGACTGAATGAATGTGCCCGAAACCTAAACGATGGAAGGCTTTTGGCTAAACTGAGTGATGAAGATGTTGTAGCACCATTCTTCTTGCTTGGCAGGCCTGTACAACAAGGAGAGGGCCTGCCTGAACAAGAAGTGCCAAGGGTCGCAGAGAAGGAAGTCAACGAACTACCCATTACTGCACTGGTATTTTCTGAGCTACTCGCCAACATAGTTGATACCAAAACCAGCAGTGAAGGTCCTGCTATATTCCGGCTTGCAGATATGGTCAGCCTGTACAAGCAGCGGTTTGAACAACTGGGGGTAGAAACACCTGAGGTCAACCAGACTAAAGGACAAGCTGTTGGCAGAAATGCCTGAGCTAGAAGCTCACAAGAAGGGAAGGGATATCCTCCTGGCTTTCCACAAAGATGTAGGCTTAGTCCTATCACAAGCCTCCGACTACTCTGAAGCCATTATCCTTGCAGCAGCCAAGATCTTGCGAAGACACATGGTTGCCCACAAGTCCACATTTGATGGAACCTTTCATAGAGGATATGTTGAAGAAACCATTCCATCGACTTCTGTAGTTTGTGGGGATGATTGAACATGGGCGTCCATACGAGGGGGCACGAGGGGGCCATGCCCCCTCGTTTTTTCGTCAACTGCTTACAGATAGCTTTTATCATAAACCCAAAATCCAGTCATAATATTTGAAGATAGTAATTGGTTATTATATATATATTATTAATATTGTATAATTTTCCATATTGTTGATATGAAGAGAAAATCCTGTGATTAAAATTAAAACATGTAAAATTTGTTGTGGAGAATGCGACTACGAGATCGTTGTGTTTTTCGAACGCGGCCACATGGCCCCAAACCAGTATTGCCATTTTAGCGATTTTCCCTTTAAATCTAGCGTTTTTAAGTAGCAGTCTAGCGAAAGGAAATACAATTTACTCCCTATCTAGCCGGTTTCAAGTCATAATAGCTACCTTATAATATGCCAAAATTACCAAATTTATTCCAGTCTAGCAATTTTTATACAATTATTTATATGTATATTATGTAAATAATAAACTTGTATATCTACCAAGTTATTGTGTATCTGGTTTCACCCTAATATCATGGACATACAAAGGATGTCAAAAAAAAAAATCCTTATTTTTCAGTATTTGAAGCCCTATAATTTGCCCTCCTAACTGCCTCCAGAAGGCAGGAAATGCTGTCCAAGACAACGTAAATTTCAAGTTTCCAGGGGGAGCATGCCCCCGAACCCCCCTAGAGCTAGCAAATACTTGTGCCCCCCTGTATTTGGAAGTGCCCCCTTACTTAATTGATCCTGTGGAGAAGGTCAGCGTCACCGAAGAAGTAGATGGTGCAGTGAATGTCATAATGACAGAATGCCGTGGAAGGTACAAATGCTATCTCTCTGGACACACCTGCACAGCGCTGTGCAGCTACAGATACAAGGATTAGTTCAGTGTACATGTGTACAGCAACACTTATAAGTGACAAAGTGGAAAGAACAAAGACAATAAAGGACAAACAAGTACTTTCACAGTTACCTACGTTTAAAAAAAAAGAAATCCTGCGTCCATTCATAACCTCAGAAGCAAATAAGACGGCGCAGGCGGAGCAAAGTCATTAGATGACCGAAGAGCACTCATTTGTGGAGGTACGAATAGCATGGCGACAGCTCCATTTATTTTTATAAATTTGGCTAAGTTGTTCACATAATCTTCTAGAAATGGTGGAAAGAAGCTTCTGAGAAGTTTTATAGTTTTAAATTCGGGTTCTGCATAATCAAAAACATATAATTCGTTACCAAAATCATTCAAATCGGCCCACTGTATCAAATTGTATGGTAAACATAGTATTTCTATACCGCACATGACGGCCAGTTTGAATTTTTAGGTGGCTAACGAGCTTTTTCAAAATAGTAGTCCCAGAGGAGTATTCATGCCAATTTTGGTGCTTGTATCACCATTTGAAAGAATGCTTTACTTATCTGCCCCACTATTAGGTTACGAAGGAGGTTAAACAACACTAAAAAGCAACAACAATATAGGAGATTGGAGGAGATTGTAGTCACCAATCGACCGGGGTGGATATTAGGCAGGAGACAGCGAGTGCTGGAACTCCCGTTTCTCCTGTCACTGTCCTTCTTCGCTGATCATTTTCCGTGTCTCATCTACCCTGTGAGCAGTCCAGCATGCTCTTAAACACACACTTCTCCCCCTATCCCTCACTACACATACATGCATCTTAACACTACACAATCTGTTCAAAATTTCGGAGCAAGTGTAGTTTACGTCCCCCTGATGCAAAAGGCGACACAAACTACACTAGGTTAAAGTTGGGGAACTTAAACTACACTAGGATCTTTAGGAGACATTTTTTAAATGAATCCATCAAATAAAACGTTAAAACTAACGAAAATATTACGACTTAACCTAACCAATCGTCAATTTATAAATTGACGATTGATTAGGTTAAGTCGTAATATTTTCGTTAGTTTTAACGTTTTATTTGATTAGGTGCACCCGGACAAAGTTGGGGAACGCAAACTACATTAGGATAATGTAGGGGAACGTAAACTACACTTGCTCCAAAATTTCTATAATTAACAAAAAAAAAAAAAAAAAAAATGGCATCATTGAACTTGGAAACCTTGTTTTTGGCTCTCTCTGTCTTCTATGGAGGGGTCACTTCTTTTGCGGGCGCTCGCCCTTGACCCCTTCCTTACTACATAAAAAAAGTTCTCCTTCCAAAACACTTGGTACTTAGATGGCAGAAAAGAAAAAAATTAAAAGGGGGCGGAGTTTCAGATCTTTCCATAATCTTTGTTTATACTATAAATCTATATAGAATAATAGCCGGCGTCCGTAGCTCAGTGGATAACACCGCTTCCCTACATAAGTAAAGACACTAAAGTCGGGGGTTTGAATACCGATGATGACGTACGCGCCCAATCCGTATTTTTATTTATGGTATTGAACGCCCGTTCTCTATTACGTTAATTTTATCTCTTATTTCGTTCAGGATTATTCGGCCTACCCAAGACGGATGGCCCTTTAAATTGATAGGCTAGGTTCCTTCGGCTTTCCACAAGCCTACTTGGAACGTTAATTTTCCCCAGCTAACAAGAGGGGTCTATCACAAGGTATTTAAAACAACACACGCCCTCTTATAAATTTTATTAAATGTTACTTGACACAGTACATGCATTTAATATTTTATTTGTATTACATCTATAAAATTTCAGACAATACAATAATCTTAACGTCAAAGACAAAGTTCACAGTGATTGACTTCAAATCGTTAAATTGATCAACAATGATAAATCTAAAGAAAAGATTAACAGTTATCGGAATTTCAATAATTTATAGTCGAGGGGTTTTATGTTTTAGTGCAACAAAAAATACATAACAATAAATGAAGTGGTCGGAATTCGACCCAGATATTCAAAGGATAAATTTACTTACTAAAGAGTAGGAGACAACTTTCTCCCACTTGTGCTGCGTACGGACCGTAGATTTACGGCCGCTACAAAGCTTGCAAACTCTACAATGTTAACTACGGGACTTCTTTCTGAACCCAAATGGACGGATTCAGGAAATTAGGGCCCAGACGTACCCTATTTCTTATTTAAGTGGAGCTAAATTTACTTAAGAGACCGTTCACAAAACTCTTGGTCCGTTGGTTAACATTAATTAAGTTACAATCAAATTCTCGGTTAAGGTCGCTAACCTTCAAGTGAATATTCTCAAATTTCCGCGTAAACGAATTTCATGAACTATAAGTTCTTAATTTTTCGTTAGTGACAATTATTCTTTCAGTTTTAAGTTTTCTTACATTTACGCGCCGATTTCCGCGTAAGCTAATGACATGGTACACTTTCCGTTTTAAAGTTTATTACGCCACAAGTCTACAGGGTGTTTGTTTAACCACAGTTAACTTCAAGGAGGAACGACTACAACTGACTTAACAATTTTGGAATTTACTTTTCAAATTTGAAGGACCCCGCCTTCCAATATTCTGCAAACCTATCAAATCATTTATTTTCCTAAGATCGTCCCTCCAGAAGGCTATTACCCATACAAGAGGGAAAGAAGGCGTCT
The DNA here is from genome assembly GCA_023014485.1 of Bathynomus jamesi. NCBI lineage: Eukaryota > Metazoa > Arthropoda > Malacostraca > Isopoda > Cirolanidae > Bathynomus > Bathynomus jamesi. The sequence goes on along the minus strand of JAJOZX010008388.1, from coordinate 175,206 downwards.
TTACTACGTTTCCCAGGATCCTGGGCCCCCTGATTGGAGCTGGACCTGATTTCCGAGTATAGACCCCTCCTTCTTCCCACGAAATACATTTAAATACCGTTAACAGATTCGAAGCCCTAAGTTTATGACCCCCTCGTGGTTCAACTTTAGCAGCGTCTTCGAATCTGTCTTACAAAAGTCACACCATCATGCAAAAGGAGATATTAAAATCTTCGACCTCGCGAAAGGGGAAACCACGCATTTGAACGCACGTCCAAATCCGTTGGATTACCCTTCTCGCTGGGGTCGGGTCTCGGTGATAAACCTCTGTCCCCACGTGGCTTGGCTTTATTACTTCTCTGATAATCCGAACTAAGATAGAACAACTTTAAACAATCTGAAACACTTCGGATTTATTCGTTCATGAACGTTTAAAAACCAAACCACACTGCGTTCAGAGATGTACACCTCAAAATCTTAAGATTAACAATCCTTCACTTATTTTATAAAAGATCTCTGCCTGCAACTTCATGGTTACGACATCCCTCCCCTCCTTTCATTTTGCACTCCGATGCAAACTTTCTTAACTAGGGTCGGGTATTATCACTTTTATTCACAAAAACTTTCCATTTACTTGTCCCCTTGATTGGGACACTATCACTGATAGATTTTATTTGTCCCCTTTATTGGGACACCAACACTGACACACTTAATTTTAGTCATCCTCGGGTTCCTCGTAGTGTACTCGAGGTCGGGGCCTAAGAGCATACTGACGCTCAAACGGTGGCCCTGGGAAAGCAGCCTGTCTGCTTTCTCCGGGGGACCCTATTCCCATAAGGTCCCCGCGAGGAGGTAGTTCGGAAGCACCTGGCGGCTCCTGCTCGCCACTCGGTCCTGCCAGGGGCAGGAGGTGCACTCCGGTTCACCTCCACGGGTCGATGTTCCTCCGTTCCCTGGGCGAAGCTCTCGGGGAGGAAGTAGCTCGGAGGCGCCCGGCGGATCCCATTCCGCCACTCGGTCCTGCCAGTGGGCAAGAAGCGCCCTCCGGTTCACCTCCCCTAGTCGATGTTTCTCCCTGTCCTGGGCGAAGCTCTCCGTGAGGAAGTAGTTCGGAAGCGCCCGGCGGTCCTCGTTCCGCCGCTCGGTCCTGCCAGGGGGCGGGAGGCGCCTTCCGGTTCACTTCCCCGTGTTGATGTTTCTCCGGTCCTGGGCGAAGCTCTCCGTGAGGAAGTAGTTCGGAAGCGCCCGGCGGTCCTCGTTCCGCCGCTCGGTCCTGCCAGGGGGCGGGAGGCGCCTTCCGGTTCACTTCCCCGTGTTGATGTTTCTCCGGTGTCGAGGGCGAAGCTCCCGAGAGGAGGGGCGGTGGCCCTTCCCCCATCTCATCCCCTGCGTCGTCCGCCCCGCCTTGTCGCTCAACGTCCCATGGGGCATCGATGCTGCGGCGGATGCGGTCTCGATGGATCACTATCTGATGTCCAGTGATCATGTGACGCAGGAGATAAGTGACTGGAGTCTTCTGTTCCTGATGATGTAGGGACCCTCGTACCGGGGCTCCAACTTGCCTCTGCCCGGTCGCGGGTAATCAATGTACACCAAGCCATGGGGCGCCTTCTCTTCGAACGGCTTCAATTCCTTGATTCCGTTAGCCTTTCGTATCTCCGCATGAACTCTTCCACTCGGCGGTATATTTCGCTCTGACTCCTCTTTCGGTCTTCGGCGTATTCCTCTGGGTTGTACGGGCTCCCGCACGCCTCCTGTGGCATGCGAAATAGCTTTGAAGGTACGTTGGGGCTCGCCCGTACATCAAGAAGAATGGAGAATACCCCGTGGCTCGATGCACTCTGATGTTCAAGGACAATTCCACGGTGTCGAGGATTTTATCCCAGTCTCGTCCCGTTTCTTTACAAAGTATGCAGAGTTTGATGCATAACTCTTTATTCCGACGTTCGACCTCCCCGTTGCTTTGGGGCTGGTATGCGGCGGTCCTGGTGTCGTACTTCCCAAACCCTGAAGAGCTCCTGCAAGGTAGAGTTCCAGAACTCCTTGCCTTGGTCGGATACTACTGCTGAAGGGGCACCCAGTTTGCACCGTATCAAACGATGGCACTTGTCCGCCACCTCCCGGGCCGTCTTGTCCTTTATTGCTGCCAGTATGGTGAATTTGCTGAAACTATCCACACACGTGAGGATATAATGGCTGCCTTCCACGGTCGGAGGAAGGGGACCAACTAAGTCCACGTGCAGAAGTTCCCAAGGACTGTGGCCTCGCACACAAGGCATTGTTTCCACAGTCACTTTCCGCGTCCATTTGTTCCGCGCGCACGTGTCGCACGCTTGGACTACCTGCTGTACCTGTTGAACCATACCTGGCCAAAATAAAGGTCCCGTAGGATTTCTGTAGTTCCGGCAGCTCCCGGATGCATGCTCCGACGTCAGTGTGGGCTTTCCAAATGAGCTGCTCTCTCAACTTTTTAGGAACTACGATGACCTCTCTTCCGTTCGCATCGATGTAAACCAGCAGGTTCCTCACTAGTTTGACTCTCGACGGCTGGATGGGCTTGGTTACGGACCAGCTGAAAGCCTTTCCTTCTTCGATGGCTGCTCGAATTGCCGCTATTTCAACGTCCTTCTACTGTTGTTTGCCGATTACCTTGCGATCAATGATCGCTTTGTTCGGATATTGCGTTCACAAACTCCTTCGTCACTCCAGGCGGGCGGGACAACCAATCGGCCACTCTGTTGAGTTTGCCTTTCACGTACTCGATGAGAACGTCGCAGTCTTGCAATGTCATAACCGAACGCTCTAGTCTTCCATTTGGGCTCTCGGTGTCCTTCCCTCAGAAGCCACTTCAACGGCTTATGGTCAGAACGGACGATGACTCTCTGCCCAAATATAACATTGCTTCAATTCCTTTCTGTTGGTTGGCCTCTTCTTTGGATTGTTGGGGCTTCACCCCGTTCCTGGTGACCACATGGCCTAATTACCCCACCTGGGACTGTAATAACTGTCATTTTTTCCAACTTTACCTTTAAGTTGGCGGTGCGTAGGCTATCCAAGGCTCGTTGTACCCTCTCGTCATGTCCTTCTAAAACCTTCCAAGGACAATGAGGTCATCTAAGTAAATCTGTACTTCCTTGTCCAGTTGCTTCGGCAAAATAAAATTCATTACTCTTTGGAACACTGGTGGACTATTGGACAATCCAAACGGGACCACCCTGAACTCGAAATGACCGCTTCCCGTGGGGAAGGCAGTTTTCGAGATGCTATCGTCGTGAATGGCCAACTGCCATCCCGAGCGTAAATCCCTGCTCGAGAAGTAATGAGTCCCGTGCAACTTGGCCAAGGTTTCCTCCATGATGGGTACTTATATTGTCCTTGCTGCCATTGACGTCCCAAGGTCTATAGTCTACACAAAGCCTCAGGGCCCTACGCTTCTTTTCTTCAATCGCTTCCCCTTTGGACTCCTGTGGTCACTCTTCGTTCCTAGTGATCACGTGGTCCTGGTACTCTACCGGTGACGGTAGTAGTTAATCTTTCTTTCCCTCGTCGGTCTTCTTCCCTTTGAGAGCGACGGACATCGGTGAACATGCGTCTTGAGGTGTTTTCAATCTCTTCTTAGTCACTTGTGGAAATTTGACTCTTTCTCACCGTGACACTTGTTCCATTTTTCGTTTCGGGCGAGGAATCAACGGCTGTTCCGAACCTCCCCGTTCTCGTTGCCTCAACCACCATGCCGATGTCATCTTATCTTCAAGGTAATACTCTTTAGTCGTCACTTTTATTTCTCAAAAGTAACTTTACCGCCTCCTTGGAAAGTGTTAACTTCCCGTTGAGATTTCCCGCTCTGTGATACTTGCAAACCACGCTGAGCCTCACTGCACATTCATTGCAGCGTAGAGTAAACGTCCAGGGGAAACCATACCCCAAATTTTCTTCTTCGTCTATTCCCTTTTCCTTTAACTTTTCTTTGGGGATTCTGCTCGACAACTTGTCCAAGTATCCTCGAGCCTCACCGCATATCCCATGCAGTGGAGAATAGACGTCCAGGGGAACTCATATCCCCAATTTTCCACTGTCTATTCCCATATCATTTAACTTCCCTTTGGAATTCTGCTCGACACTTCTCCAAGTATCCTCGAGCCTCACTGCATATCCTATGCAGCGGAGAATAGACGTCCAGGGGAACCCATATTCCCCATTTTTCACGATTACCAATGGAAACGACCAGGTGGAACGGCTATGCTGTATCACTCCTTGATCCAGCATTTCTGCTATTTGTCGCTTTACCTCCTCCTCGTGTGTAATAGGTACCCTGTAGGGTCGCCTAAAGATGGGAGGATGGTCCTGGGTTTCCAACTTCATTGGCATCAGGTTATTATAACCCAAGGGCTCGCCACCCAGTAAGAAGACATCTGAATAATCCCTTAGCCACTCTTCGACGATTTTCCTTTCTTTGTCGGAAAAGGATTTCCAACCAAGGACATGGGACTTGAGGCTTGTCACTCGTTCTTCGAAGTCCTTCTTCAATGCTTGACTTCCTTTCACCGTGACATTCGTTCCAATTTGGGGTGAGCGTCGACTACCCTCCCAATTAGCTCTGCCTCCGTCACTATGCCCACGACGTCTCTTTTTCGCCAAGGTATTCTTCGTCATCCTGATTGATCATCAGTAACCTCATCTTCCTCTGTGGGATCCTGCTCGGTAACATTTTTTAAGTTTCCCCGAGCTTCACTGCACATTCATTGCAGCGAGATAGACGTCCCAGGGGACTACGTCCCCGGGTCTCTGACTTCCTCGTCAGAATCACGGCGGCCACCTTTAGTGTTTCGTGCGGGATTGCCTCTACCAGAGTCACCCTCGCACTTTACTGTCTACTCCCTTTACTTGGATGGTTACTGTTTCATTCAGTGACTGTCCTCTTCCGGTGGTCTACCTGGGCTTCGTACCTTTGTTTCGTCTTCATGTCCTCCGAAACAATACGCCTATAGTCAAGTCTTGCTGAGCCTCTGGAATTATACAAACACAAAAGAATTCTTCAACCCCCCTTCCCATAGTCAAACTTACTTCTACTCCTCTTACATGAATGGGCGGGGCAGTGCAACTGAGAAGTTGGCCACTGTCCAAGAAGGCTCCCGATGTTCTTGTGCATAGCTTATGTCAATGTGACGGAAGCTCCACCATCGCTCAGCGCGGTGGAAGCTTGTTGAGCGACGAGTACTGGTAGGGTGATCAGTCCTAGCCGACGGACTCGCCGCTACTTCCTCTGAAGCTATTCGGGAGGCTTCTCCTTCCAATCCTGTCGAAGGTTTGCTCGAGGGCACGCCTCTTCCCAATTTCGCATTTGCTGACAAATCTTGCACTGGCTCCGGCCACTTTCTTCCATTGTTTCCTCTTTGGAGTCTCTGTCTTCATTTGACTTGGTTTGTTTTCTCTTCTGGTTTCTCATGGGGTTGTAGTCACATTCTTGAGTTGTGTTATTCCTCCTGTGACCAGTGTCACAGTTCTTCCTTCTGGGCTCTCCTCTCTTGCTGGACTTGTCTCCGTCGTTCACCTCCACATCCTTGCTGTTGTCCTCCTTTGTGGCTGTGGCTGTTCTTTCTTCTGAATCTTGTGAGTTGTAGTCCCAGGATGTGGGAGGATTTTGCAGTTTCTGCAGTCTTCGGCTTCTGTCATGTGGCGTTTCTTCTCTTAGGACCTCTTCATCTCTTAGTCCTAAGCTTGGTTGTTTACCGAAAACTGGGTTGATTCCATCCAATAGTCCCGAAAGGATGTTCCTTTGATGCAATTACAAGCATACTCCGGCATAACGGTCTTCAACGCGTCCTTAGGTATGCCCACTTTAATATGTCTCCTTGTGGGATTAGCCTGAACCAAGGCATTACCTGCACTTAATGTTCTGTGGCAATTGGGTTGACTGTCTCACCTTGTTCCTTCCTGACGGCGTTTGGGCTGGTTCCTGGGTTCTCTTGTGCCCGTTCGCCCATAAACTTCGGCGAACTTCCTTCCAAGGTGTGTCCAAAAGTCGTTTGCTCAGGACCCCTTACTGCCTGTTCACGTTGCAAAGGTAAGCTAGTACTCTTTAATACCTGTACGACGGTTTTTATATTCTGCTGCCGGTCTTCGTCGGTGCGGTGTTTCTCGTCTCTTGTGGTGTGTGCACTTCTGCAAGGATTCTTTGGGATGTCTTCTGGGTTCTCTGGTCTCCACCCAATCCTTTCTTGCCTCGCAAGTTCTTCTGTACGGGAGGAACTAGAGAGATTCTTCGGGGACGAACCCCCGATCTTCGGTTGTCCAAATACTCCCATCGCGGAATAATCATTACAAGGTCTTCCAGTTTCGACCTTCTTCGATTATTTCTTTTTCTAATTCCCTGCATTCTTTATTAACCGAATAATTTTGGCCAAATTTATGCTTTTAAATTTTCCAAACTTTCTGTACTTATTTCGTTTAAGTTCGTTGTTTCGGAATCACTCATGTCACTTACGCTTTCCTCATTCGTTATTTCTACGCTCTTTACCGACATTGCGAAAGTTATTTGTTTGTTTAAAAAAACCTTTAAAACTTTAATCACTGTTAACGACCCTTTTACTGTTCTCAATTATTTTACCGATTATTGTTGCAATTAATCATATAATTGTTACAATTATTTCATATAATTGCTGTTACAATTATTTCATATAATTGCTGTTACAATTATTTCATAAAATCACGGTTACAACCACTTCATATACTTGCTTTATTGTTACGCAAATTTATTTTAACAAAACGTTACACTCTTGCGATAAATACCTTGAAATAGAATCCCACTTCTGACACCAAATGACGTACGCGCCCAATCCGTATTTTTATTTATGGTATTGAACGCCCGTTCTCTATTACGTTAATTTTATCTCTTATTTCGTTCAGGATTATTCGGCCTACCCAAGACGGATGGCCCTTTAAATTGATAGGCTAGGTTCCTTCGGCTTTCCACAAGCCTACTTGGAACGTTAATTTTCCCCAGCTAACAAGAGGGGTCTATCACAAGGTATTTAAAACAACACACGCCCTCTTATAAATTTTATTAAATGTTACTTGACACAGTACATGCATTTAATATTTTATTTGTATTACATCTATAAAATTTCAGACAATACAATAATCTTAACGTCAAAGACAAAGTTCACAGTGATTGACTTCAAATCGTTAAATTGATCAACAATGATAAATCTAAAGAAAAGATTAACAGTTATCGGAATTTCAATAATTTATAGTCGAGGGGTTTTATGTTTTAGTGCAACAAAAATAATAACAATAAATGAAGTGGTCGGAATTCGACCCAGATATTCAAAGGATAAATTTACTTACTAAGAGTAGGAGACAACTTTCTCCCACTTGTGCTGCGTACGGACCGTAGATTTACGGCCGCTACAAAGCTTGCAAACTCTACAATGTTAACTACGGGACTTCTTTCTGAACCCAAATGGACGGATTCAGGAAATTAGGGCCCAGACGTACCCTATTTCTTATTTAAGTGGAGCTAAATTTACTTAAGAGACCGTTCACAAAACTCTTGGTCCGTTGGTTAACATTAATTAAGTTACAATCAAATTCTCGGTTAAGGTCGCTAACCTTCAAGTGAATATTCTCAAATTTCCGCGTAAACGAATTTCATGAACTATAAGTTCTTAATTTTACTTTAGTGACAATTGATTCTTTCAGTTTTAAGTTTTCTTACTTTTACGCGCCGATTTCCGCGTAAGCTAATGACATGGTACACTTTCCGTTTTAAAGTTTATTACGCCACAAGTCTACAGGGTGTTTGTTTAACCACAGTTAACTTCAAGGAGGAACGACTACAACTGACTTAACAATTTTGGAATTTACTTTTCAAATTTGAAGGACCCCGCCTTCCAATATTCTGCAAACCTATCAAATCATTTATTTTCCTAAGATCGTCCCTCCAGAAGGCTATTACCCATACAAGAGGGAAAGAAGGCGTCTTACTACGTTTCCCAGGATCCTGGGCCCCCTGATTGGAGCTGGACCTGATTTCCGAGTATAGACCCCTCCTTCTTCCCACGAAATACATTTAAATACCGTTAACAGATTCGAAGCCCTAAGTTTATGACCCCCTCGTGGTTCAACTTTAGCAGCGTCTTCGAATCTGTCTTACAAAAGTCACCATCATGCAAAAGGAGATATTAAAATCTTCGACCTCGCGAAAGGGGAAACCACGCATTTAAACGCACGTCCAAATCCGTTGGATTACCCTTCTCGCTGGGGTCGGGTCTCGGTGATAAACCTCTGTCCCCACGTGGCTTGGCTTTATTACTTCTCTGATAATCCGAACTAAGATAGAACAACTTTAAACAATCTGAAACACTTCGGATTTATTCGTTCATGAACGTTTAAAAACCAAACCACACTGCGTTCAGAGATGTACACCTCAAAATCTTAAGATTAACAATCCTTCACTTATTTTATAAAAGATCTCTGCCTGCAACTTCATGGTTACGACAATGATGCTGGTGATAATAATACAGGAGTTAGCATAATGGGCCAGATCAGTTGGCTTGAGCGCGCTGTGCCAGTTTATGGCGCTCCCTCCCAAGTGATTAATATTACATGGAATAAAGCTTCTAAATGGATTATTCAAGCCAATATAATCTACATAACTCTTTAATTCTTTTGATGAGCTTTTAAAAAGAAGCACACTCCTTATTATTCATAGTCATGTTCTTTCAGTTTTAACTATTGCTTTGTCAAAATTTTTTGTTTAAACCAGTCACTTAATTTAAAAAAGCGTCATGAAACAATACAGTAACAAATTAAATTAATATACTATACCGTACTGCATTATCATTTATTATCGTTCAATGTATATTTTCAAATTGCCATAATGGGGTTAATAATTTGCCATTTATATAAAAGTCAACTTATATTCTACCATAATTAAGGAACTGGGTGGCAATATGCGCTTTTTATGTAGTGTCGACCGACATAACTCAAGAATATTAACCCATTTCGTTTAAACTTGTATAATCATCATACAAAATATTGCATACAGTACTTGAAATTAGCCTAGAATCTAATCTAGGCCCTAGATTAATCTTCTACAGTAGCCTATCTCGCAAATTCAACTCCCTTTTCATTGAAATGCAATACTGCGAGTACAATTGGTCATTACGTTTATGACGTCACCGAATACATCTCGAAAGAACGGACACTTCATTATAAGGAATACCTTATTAAAACGAATCCTTTCCTATAGCAAATAACCATGTATAATGAACATATTACAACGGAAACTATATATAATGGACTACTTAATATCGCGGAACCTTCCTTTAACGAAAAAACAGATATAACGACCACTTTTAAATAGAAAACTCCTATTTATAACCAGTGGACATCGCTTCACGCAGAGTGGCCTCGTAAGCAAGTACAGGATAGACTTGTGAGAATGGATTTCCTTAAGTAATCATTTACTTAATCTGGTAAAAGGAAATACGAGATTAAATTTATAAGTATGCAATCCGTGTTTTATTTATCTATTTATTAATTAATTAATTAATTAATTAGTAATAATAATAATAATAAGTAACTTACACGATAAGTGTAGATAAACTGTAGTTTTAATTAAAAAGAAATACTGGTACGAAAAATTGTTAGTGCTACAAGCAGAATGGACGCCGAATTAGTTTAGCTAGCCCTGGCCTTGGTCCTCGGGGCCATTCAAAAACCACGTGGTCCTTAAAGGAGGGGAGGGGGTTCCTTATTTCCCTTATTTGACCACCAAGAGCCACATGGGAGAGGGGGGGTCTTGACGTTTAACGACGTGACCAATACTAAGCATTAAAATATCTTGTTTATAATATTGTTTATCATATTATCATATTTTATATATACAGTATATATATATTTCGTAAGCGCCAGAAAATTGCAGAAGATTCGAATCTTTATAAACACAAATTCGGTGTACCTTTTTATTTCAGAAAATTCTACAAAATTCGAATCTTTAACGTTCATCAAACACAAATTCGCCATGCTTTTAATTTGATTATTTTTTATTTGCTTTATTTTAATTTGCATTCTAATTTACATATGATTAAGAAGGGGGGGGGGTGACATCAGAAGACCACGTGGTTTTAAGTCATTGGCCACAAATGACCACAAGGGGAGGGGGGGACGGGTTTGAAAATCACCGAAAAAGGACCACGTGGTTTTTGAATGACCCCCTACAGCGTGGCCACAAAGTCCCTTTGCATGAAAAACAAGGGCAACATACAGATATGCGCTAATTTCACTCCAAAGGGACTTTATGGCCACTGTACTTTCTGCTCTTTAGAAATTGGCCTATACCAGGGGTGTACACAGCATTTCTTAAAAGGGGCGCGCGCGCACACACGCACACAATATTATATATATATATATATATATATATATATATATATATATGGGGGGGGGGGATGAATTTCACAACTAAACATGTGAAATGAATGAATGATGCAAACCAAAAGGAAAAAGAAAAATTATTCCAAGGCCTTTCGTGTATTCAGTCTTTTTCTTAATTAATTGTTACAGCGGACAATCTAGTTTGAAAACCCAATTACAAATTTATCTACACTGAAGCTTACGTTGGCCTACCCATTACACTTTGGCAAGTTATAGCATATTATGAACCTACACTCACGTGGTTCAAGGGACTTTATATCGACACTAATAAACTAACCTAAGCTAATCTAATGCAAGCCTAACCTAACGTTATTTAATCTAACCCCAAATAACTTGCCGATTAAATGTCACCGAGAATAAATTTGGTCCAGCATATTATAGCATGTTAATTGCTGCTTAAATTAATTAATTTAAAGTGAATTGGAGAAAATGAAGAAGTCGTAGCAACTGATTTCCTAAAATTTATATTTAAAATGTTAATTCATTATAATTCATTATAAAAGTATAATGAGTGACGTCATAACTGTACGTCCTTGTTACAAAAAAATAAACAAATAAGTCGTATTTATTACTTTTTAAACACAACAAGATGGAATCTAATTCGCATTGCTTTGTTACAGCCGATTCAATACAGGCTTATTGTATTTCCAAATATTCGATACCGCAAAAATTTGTCCAAGTTTGTACTGAGGATGCTACGGATGTCGAAAAATTGACATCCGCGGAGGCTGATGCGGCTGTGAAAAATTTGTGGGTGCTCCGCGAAAGTGGATATTTGCAACATCCCTAGTCTGTATATTTGGAGGCTTTTAAATGTTCGTTCGTTTCACGATATAAACATTTAATTTACTGAGCATATGTTGTTGTTTGGTGGGGTCGTTTAGCCTCCTTCGAATTATCTAGAGGTAGATTTTGGTCATATGACGGAGGGGGCTTCCGTCCAAGGTCTCCCATCCAACTACTATCCAGACCCAATGTCGCTTAACTTCGCTGATCGACAGGAAGCAGTGTTATAACACTGACCACGACACAGACATTGTAGAGATTTTGGTGTTACATCATTGCAATTTTGGGCCGACACTAGACATAACTAAACTTAGACCTACCTTAATTTAATCTTAGGGTGGACGGGACTCATCAATCATGGAAGCCGGAAGTTAGGACCCTGCTACCCTATGTTGAAAGTTCAGAAGAATGGCTAAGCCTTTACCTCCCGGACATTAGGTAGGCCTAACCAAGAGTATATTTAAGTTCACCAAATTCAAATTAACAAGTCCTAATTGTCCCACAAATCCGGCATGAACACAATAAATGAACGTGACTTACAGTTAGAGATTGTTTGTTTGTTTTTTCTGTTTAAGGTGCTTTCAACCCTGCTGGATTATTGACACCATTTTTTTTTTTTTTTGTAGAGAAAGGTGGTGAAAGAAGTAGTAGAAGATATATGCATTAATTAGAGATTGGAGTCAAGCCAAATTTGGACGAATGGAAAACGACTTTAAAAGTTCCAAGCATGTTTAATTTGTAAAAACGTTGTCAGATATCGCTATATAAAATTGCATTAATTGTGCCATCAATAAATAATAGCCGACTATTACAAACTTATGTCGAGTGGGTCTCAAAACATCATAAAAATTCAAGTGACCGTGTGGAGTGTCGGCTATATTCCATTTCATATTTACTGATAATTACTGATAATTAATTAAGCCATGCACTTCATTTGTTTTAACTCTACCCCTAAACAAATCCCAGTGAAAACTTGCAAAAACTAAATGTAATTAAGAATTTATTTATTTTGGAGCTAAACATAATTTAAACAAAATCTACGCAGCCATACCGAAGGTGGTTTCATTTGTTTCGTAAAAAAAATTATATGTTATGTTCATATTGATCCTGATGATCCTTGATAAAGAGAAATATCTGACTCTTTTTTCCATTTGTCCTTATTTTGAACCTAAAGTCTTAAACAGTTCACATTCACATGAGCCGCCTCAATGAATCCTCAACGTTTTCTATGAAAATCGTTGGCAAACTAATTAAATCACTAAATTCTCCTTCATTTTATTGATCACTGGGCAACAAAAAAAAATATTTTTCCGTGTCCCAAGAATGAAAATACCTTATTCTTATAGTATTTTCTGTGCTGAATCCAAATAAGTTTGTAAAATTTCTCTATCAGGTCTGGTTTTTGTGTGACGTGCAATTTAATTTTTAAAAACCCATATAGTTACATAGGGCCTACTTATTAAAATATGATCGAAAAGACATACCTGTAGTTTAAAAAGTAGCTTGTTTTGATTTTCTGCTGTGCTTTGCCTCAGGCATGTCTCTCTTAAGAGTCCAGCAATAGTCAGCCAGCATACTGGGGCTCCATTTGCCTTGGTAACGGTTTTCCATGGCAGAAATATCCTGATGAAAACGCTCACCATGTTCGTCGCTTACCGCACCCAGGTTTTCCGGAAAAAAGTCCAAGTGAGAGTCCAAGAAATGAACCTTTAATGACATATTGCACCCCATTGCTTGGTAAGACTTAAGAAGATCTCCTACTATTTCAGGATAGTTTTCGGCCTTGTGATTTCCCAAAAAATTTGTGCAGACACTTTTGAAACTCTGCCACGCAGCTTTCTCAACTTCATTCAACTCTCCTTCAAATCTCTCATCTCTTAACAATTCTCTGATCTGAGGGCCTACAAAAATGCCTTCTTTAATCTTGGCATCACTGATCGAGGAAACTTATTTCTCAAGTATGTGAATCCTGTTTGCGCTTTATCCATCGCTTTAACAAAGTTTTTCATAAGTCCAAGCTTGATATGCAAAGGAGGAAGGTACACTTTCTCAGGGTCAACAAGTGAACTATTCACATTTTTCTTGCCTGGAACAAGTGAGGTGCGTTTTGACCAATCCTTCTTAACGTAGTGGTTTTGCTTGTCCCTACTGTCCCACTCATAAAAAACAACAGTACTTGGTGTAACCTAGCTGCAACCCTAGCAAAAGTGCAATGACCTTCAGATCTCCACAGATATTCCACTTATATTTCTGATACTGAAACTTTTCTAAAAGCAACTTCATGTTGTCGTATAACTCTTTCATGTTTGCAGCATGTGCAATAGGTACAGAAGGAAATTTATTTCCGTTGTGAAGAAGGACTGCTTTCAAGCTGACTTTTGAGGAGTCAATGAACAATCGCCACTCATCCACGTTATGTTCATGACCAAGAGCCCCCATGACCAGTGGCGGTTCCTCATATGGGCAATATGGGCAGCCGCACAGGGCGGCATTTGTGGAGGGGCGGCATGAGCGCCTGCAAAAAAAATAAAAATAAAAATAAGAATAAATAAATAAAGAAATAAATAAAAATAAAAAATAAAATAAAATAAATAATAAAAGATCAATGACTTTGCATCAAGGAAGGTAAGAAGAGTCAGGCTTTAGATGGCAGTTGTGCTGTGGTGCAATTTATTTTGTTTCTTGTTCAAAGTGTAGCATAATAATTACCCTCTCTTAAGTGTCTTATTCTATTTATGTGATAGAGCATTTGTACAATTTAGAAATTTGATTCTCTAGTTTATTTATGCAGTTGTGCAATTTAATTTGTATTTTTCCTGTTCATAGTATCATAATTACATTCTCTTAAGTGAGTTATTCTATTTACGTGATGAAAGATTTGTAAAATTCAGAAATTTGAGTCTTTGTTTTGGTTCTGAAGTTCCAACAATTAGTCCAATAAAAAGTTATTTGTGAAAGAGTTATGTCTGTCCTTTATTTTGGGGGGATTCGAATGTGTGTGTTGGCGAACAGGGGGGGGGGCGCTGAAGGTGAGGTTCGCCCAGGGCGTCATGTAAGCTAGGACCGCCACTGCCCATGACTGAATTAACATCTTTACAAAACACAAGTCCATCTTCATGGGAGAACCATTCTTTGAATTCATCATGGCGGCTGCGGAAAAAACAAACTTTAGTGTCACGTTGCAGCAGATTCCAACCTTTTAATCTTGAACCTAAAAGTTCAGCCTGCTTCTTAGATAATTTCAAATCACGAACTAGGTCATTTAGATCTCCTTGTGACAGTAAATGTGGTTCATTGGAGGAACAGGTAGCCTGGAATGTTGGATCAGAAATGTCTTCATCTTTTTCCTCGTGATATGCTACAGCTACGTTTGATTCCTCATCACTTAAACTTACATGTTCAGGAGGATTTGGTACTGGAAGTGAGCACTGTGGGGAACTGGTCTCATTGCAGACGGTGGATTAGGGTATTTCATAAGGCTCTTTGTTTTTGAAGTGATCCCCTTGTATTTACCAGGCAGAAATAGCAGTCTGTTGTGTGATCTTTGGGTTCCCTCCAAATCATTGGAATAGCAAATGGCATGTGACGTGAACCGTTTAGCCATCCTGTAAGTAGTCTTACACATGTCACACAACAAATGTGAGGGGCCCAACTCTTGTCCTGATCGCCTACTTTACATCCGAAATAAAGTTCATAGCATTTTTTTACTAATGGTGTAAAGTTACGTTTCTGGGATTTTAAAGTTAGATCACCACATACATAAAAGGAATTAGGATGATTCAGACAGTTCCGCGGCATTACAAAACATCTATATGAATACAACACTGGTGTAAAATAACAAGAAGCAACAGACACTAGCTGTTAACAGTGTGACATTTACAAGCAGACTGACTTGGAGCTGCTCTACACACAGAAACTAGGCTCATGTCTGAACAGGTACAAACATGTTTCAACCTGCACAGTCTGCTGCTCCGACAAATTTATCCTGCCAGCATTATCAGAACTTTCTCCCCAAAGGAATAAATTGTACTAATTTTACAGAAAAATTAATACAACATATATATTAATATTAATATATTTTATTATAGTTATATTAATTAATATAATATATTATTATATTTATTATTTTATAATGTTTTATATTATAAATTGTTATATACTTAATTATATATAATATGTTATTATTTTTTATCCGGTGATCATGCTAAATGAGGAAAAAATGAACATAGCGTCACAAGTAAACTAAGCCTGATAGAAAAAATCTGATTTCATATTTAGATTCAGCATGAAAAGTACACTTAGAACACCCATCAAAACCCTTGTGACAAAATTGTTGTTGACCAGTGATATAATCAATTTAAGTTAGATTAAATGTAGGCTGACCATACGTACCGTTTTGAACGGGACAGTACCGTTTGTTTTATATATCCTGGCCGTCCCGTCGTTTTAATAAAAATGTCAATTTTGTCCCGGTTTATGTACTTACTTTTTCATGAATACAGAATATTACATAACCCCGTCCCTTTTTTGCCATCCCAATGTCCCGTTTTTGTCTCAAGGAAATATGGTCAGCCTAATTAAATGATGTTTAGAAATATATCCATTTGATTCTTGATCCAAAGTCTCCCTTTCTTGATCCGGTTAATTTCATTTGTTGAAGAGAAAATTAAAAGGATTACCGATTTCTCCCCTTTTTTATCCTAAAGGATCACACTGATTACTTCCCACTCAATGTCATTCCTATTTGCCCTCCACAAATGAAAATGAACAAAAGTGAAAAATCCACATTTGAGAAAAGCGTTTCTTGATTTGGGAAACAATGTCGCTACATTCCCACTCGCGGAAACGGCCCCGAATGGGAATGTTTAATATTTCCCAACCTAACTTATTCTAACCAATCATAACCTAACCTATCATTAGCCTAACCAGTCAGAACCTAACTTACAGGGGCGTTTTTAAGGTTTTTGAAATGGTTGGGGCAGTTTTCCTTAACGGAAGTTCTGGAAAAACTCTGTTTTTACTAATCACTACATATTTAAGTGAAGTTATTTCAACCAAAGTAAAAAAAAAATACAAACAGCACTGATTTTTGTAAACTTTATTCAGGATGCAAATATATAGAGCAGAAGAATTATAGCAACCAACTTACATTATAGCAACCAACTCAGTCCTGTCCACTAAATTATATCTAATTTTTTCAAACTTTTAATGTTTGGAAAAAAAATGCAACAGTAAATATCTAGATTCAGATGACACGTATTACAACAGTTAGAACCAATGACTTACATCCTCGCAGGAAGGTAAATGACTAAACATACATAGCCTAATGGTAAATTTTGTGAAATAAAATGCGCTCACATAATGGTTAAAATGACTGTTCAAACTACATTCAAGATTAAAGAACCATGGAGTAATGATCAGTGATCTAGAACGTGCTTCTCAGGGGCGTCATTTCAAATTGGCTTCGGGGGGAGGGGGCGAAGAAGGCAGTGAGAGGCCCCTCACATGTCAAAATTTATTAAGTGCCATTTACAATGTGCTTTATAATCAAATTAATATAAACAAGAATGATTAAATGGTATCAGCTAGACTGGTTATTTACAGTTAACTATCAAATTATTAACTTAAGCAATAAATCATAAAATTTATATCACCTAATGTAGTAGAGGATATCTTCTAAACTTCATTTTTGCAAAATCATCAACCAAAACATCAAAATTAAGGTTTTTGACCACTTCTTTTTCAGAGGCCATCAGAAGCAAGTCACCCAGTCGATCATCTCTCATTAGGTGCCTTTTTTTCAAGAAACTATAATTTGGAGGGCCTTGGAGGCCCCCCTGGTGAGCTTGGGGGGCGACCGCCCCTCACGGCCTCCCTAAATGACGCCTCTGGTGCTTCCGCGCCTAGTCTTACAAGTTACAAAAGTAAACAAAAGGGCCCGAAGTAAAGGGGGCCCGTCGGGGCTGTGCCCCGCTTGCCCCTCTGTTTAAAACGCCCCTGCTAAGTTATCCTAACCTAACCGGGACCAAAGTGGGAAAGCTACGGATTTGAATGAGAATGGCATGAATTGGAAATAGACCGATTTGAAAATGCCTCATTTGAAATTCTTACTCTCATTTTCCCATTCTTGGACGCGGATGAAATGAGAATGACAATGAGTTGGAGTAAACCATCACACTATATACTTTTGGGAATGGTATAGGACAAGAAACTGAAGTGGGGATGGACAAGAAATTAGTAGAAATTAGCAGTCTCCTCATAATATCATATCTTCACTGTCTATATGCAAAATTTCTTGTAATGCACTTTTATGAAATCGGAAAAACAGTCAGTAATTGTCATTTAAAAAAAAATAGAAGCTCATGAGCCTCGGTGGTGTAGTGGTTAGCGTCGCTGACTACGAATCCATCGGCCTCGGGTTCGAGACCCGGTGGCGGTAGCCGGGGCGCAGCAAAACCCAGCTGTTCATTCTTTCATACAATAAGAAAAAAATTAGTTGGTAAATAAATGGGTACCCTGGGTAGCCTAATGGTTAAGACGTTGGGCTGCTGGTGGGGCGTGGCTCGGAGTCCACATTAAACTGTAGGTCTAAAGGGGATTGAAAAGCTTGACCTTCGTCAGAATGAACAATTCCGGCGGAAGCTAACCAAAGGTTATTACAATTTGAGCTTCATATTTATAAACATAAATATCTGAAGTTACACTCAAAGTAGAGACCTGCACGGGCCGATATTTTGCGGCCCGCACCCGCCCGTACCCGGCCCGTAATTTTTTTCATGCTTTGGGGCCCGCCCGTACCCGCGGCTCGTGATTTATTTTGTTTTGGAACCTAAACCAACCTGTGTTTAAGTTTAAGATATGCACGACCAGTAATATTTTTGTTGATAATTACTTAAGTACTTTTTCAAAAATATACCTATGAAAATTAAATAGATAGTAAAATTATTTAATTTTGTACTCACTGAATTGATGGAGGTTTTAAAATTCCAAATTGCAATGCAGAAACAAAAGATCGTCGACATTTTCTTCTTTTAAATTAGTTCTCCTCTGTGCAAGTGTAATTCCCGCAGTACTAAAGTTCCTTTCGCTGGATGCACTGGATGCAGGAATATTAAGTATTTCCTAGCCAGTTTAGCAAGCAATGGGAACATTGATTCGTGAGTTTTCCAAAACTGAAGAACATCACTTTCCTCATCAATTTTGTAGCTCATGTACTGCTCAAGTTCTTTACAAGAAACCGAACTTTGGGATTCCTCATTATGACATCGTATGTCTTCCCATTCATCAAATTCTGAAGTATTTACTCTTTTCGGAGATGAACAAGCTCTTTCAGGCTCATCAGTTACTTTCTCATTGTCCATAAGGTCAACATGAATTTGCTCACGAATACTTGTAGCATTCTTGCACGCTCAATGTCAGTTAGCATTCTAAGCTGACGAAATTTAGGCCATAGAAATAGAGAAATTTTATGAATGCGACACTTTATATTTAGCATGAAGAAATTCTTTTGCACGTTCTTTCAAGGTTTTTATATTGTGTCATTTTCAGAAACGTTCAAATGTTAAGAAGTTTCAAGTGATAAAGCAATATTAGCTGTAGAGTTGGAAATTTTTCACTTTCTAGCGTATCACTGGCATCTTTAAATGGCTTCAGAAAAACTTACTAACTCTTCAAGACTGCCTTTGAAATGTTCTCTAAGTGGTTCAAATTTCTTTCTTCCATCAAATCTCGATGCTACTATATTGATCTAGAATCGACTCTAGCATAGCAAGCTTCGAATTCCATCTTGTTTCTACTTCTTGACGAACAGTATGTCTCAATTTGCTTACTAATCCACTTTGTTCAAGAAAGTGACAAGAGCTTTCGACTGCAGTATAACCTTTTGAATTTCTGGGGCATATTTTTCCAAATAATCTTCATTGAATGTATGACGAAGAATTGTATTTATAATGTGAGATAAGCAACTAAGTCTGTTATAATTCTGCAACGCTTTTACTATGTTTGCCTTGGTCTGTTACGAAAGTTAGTTTCTGCACTAAGTCATCTTCAAAGCCTAGCTTTGCAAATCTTCTTGTTATTTCCTTTTTTATGTTTTCACCAGTTTTACGTTCCTCATGAAACTGGACGTAAACAAACTTTATTTACCAGTGTCCAATCATCATCAATATAATGAACAGTCATTGAAATATACGAAATCTTTTATAATCATCTGTCCACAAGTCTGTTGTAACTGCACAGCATGAATTACTCATAACTTCTTTGATCTTTGGATAAATCTTTTGACGTACAGTTACTGCAGTTTCAGCTACATGCCTAGAAATAGTGGTTGGATGGGAAATAACCTCATTTACGTCAATATTACCATAAGACGCGCCAACTGCAATAAGTTTTGTGCAAGATTTAGGAAGCCTTCACCTTTAAAGTTTCAAATGGTCTTATGTCTTTAGCACAAAAGTTCACACATGCATCTAGCATTTCTTGTTTGGTCTTCATTGTCACTTGTACTTTCTTTTGGAAAAATGAAGCTAAGCTTTGTGATTGTGAAGTACTTGTGCCACATTTGTGACGAGAGAGATGAGAAGTGCCTCCTTTAGAACCACCATATGTCAGGTTTTTTTTGCACTTTTTACATTGAACAAATCCTTGTTCCTTTTTACTGTTCTTATCAATAACTAAGTCAAAATTATCCCATACATTGCTTTTGCTGTTTGAAACTGGCTGTAGAATTAATTCCCCCGAACGCAGTTTTGAATTAATCACTGCTTCACTGATAGGATGTTGCATTTTCGGGACAATTTTAATTTAATAAAGTGTATAACATACTAAACATAGGATAGAAACTAGAAAGCACATCTACTAATAAACAATTAAGGTAATTAAGTCAAGTATTTGTCGTACAGTATGCACTAATTACGCAGAAATGGTCAGACCATCACGAACAAATTCTATTTGTACGAAAGGGTACAGCGACTACAGCCAGAGGCGAGAGAGGCTAGCATTATAGTAGCATAGCTGAAAAAATGCCAGTTAGTTCCAGCAAATACTTATGTTCAAAAAATTTCTTATCATCGTTCAAACAAAATCAAAAACCTTTAGAAAAGAAAATGTTTATATATATTTTAAATACGCATAATCAACATAGGTAAAGGTTTGGCATTCAATTACCAGGCGCGGATCCAGGGGGGGTCGAGGGGGTCCGGACCCCCCCTGCTCACGGTGACCAACGATTTTTCGATGGCGTTTGTTTGCTCCTATATATGAAAAATAAGACCTGAAGACTTAAAATGGCTTAAGGTACATGTATCCCGGTTGCCACAAAATTAATTTCCTTAAAAAGAATAAAGAAAAAAAAGTTTGTCCCCGATCCTGAGACATTTCAGACCTGGCCTGGGTGTGTGAACAAGCAGGATTTTGATAACGGGAATATACTTCAAATCCATCTAAAGCTATCTTCAAATATGACGTAGCACCCCCCCTGGCGCTCGCTTCGCTCGCGCGTCCTCGGCCTTCGGCCAAGGACATATCAGTAACGAGCCCCACCAAGACTGGACCCCCTCTGCTTAAATTCCTGGATCCGCCCCTGTATACTGTGGCAATGTAATGTAGCTAACATGTGTTAAACATTATGCAATCGTAAATAGCGCTGCCGCGCTGGTCGGCATCTTACTCGATCTCATTTGCAAAACCATAAGCGTAAGACGTATCGAAAAGCGAAAATCACCCACCTATATCATTTCTTCCATTAGAAAAAAAAAAATCATTATTATTACTATCTATTGTCCTTATTCTCATATTCATTGTTATTATGGTAATTATTGAAATTAGGTCAGTATCGCTGTACGATAAGTTCTAGTTTGCTAATACACTGTGACTGTATACAGCAGGGAAACATAGACTACTTAGCCTCGGTAAGGTGAGCTGGTCAGGTTGGCTTTGGTCAAGTGGTGCCGGGCGTACGATACGAATACTCTAATTTCTAATGTTTAATTTCTAAGTTATTTCTCATTATTTTTGCACGTCGTTATATATACGTTATTTACGTTGCGGGTGAAAACATAACTTCCTTGGCAGAGGTAATAAAATTCAGAATTAACAACCAAAACACAGGCGTTTGCATGTCCCACGCAGGCACGCATGCATGGCGCATGCGCTCCGCGGCTCCAGTTCCTGCCTTGCCTCGCTGCCTCACCCGCTGCTGCGTTGCATGCTTTTTATAAGCATGATTCGGCCCACCCGTGCCCGCCCGCTAACTTTTATAAACATGATTCGGCCCGTCCGTACCCGCCCGCTAACTTTTATAAACATGATTCGGCCCGCCCGTACCCGCCCGTGGGACGGGCCGGACACGGACTTAACCACTTCCGTTTCTTCTGTCAATGTTATCATTTATCGAAACACAAAAATAGAAAATTACAGAAAAAAGGTCATAATGAAAAGATAAAGAAAAATGTAAGATAAAAAGACTAAAAGATAGAACTATGGAGATTGATGTTCTTTTGCCGACTAATGTTCTAATTCGTTTGAGAATGTAACTAACGTAGGGTTCAACTGCCACTAAAGAGAGATTGTTACATTCACGGAAGCTAGCGTCTGTAACTCAGTGAGTAACACCGTTCCCCTATAAGCCAGTGGTATTTAACCTTTTTCGCACTGTTACCCCTTGGGCTAGCCAACAAAACCGTAACCCCCGCCCCCCCACTCTTTAAATGGCAAATATGAGAAAAGGAAAATTAGGAAAGAATAATGAAATTTGTGTTTTTGTACAGTGGCGCAAGCTCGTTACCCCCTAAAGAAGGCCGAACTACCCGGGTTAAAATACCACTGCTGTAAGCGAGGTGAAGATACTGAGGTTGGGGGTTCGAATTCCGATGATGCTGGTAATAATAGTAATACAGGAATTAGAGCAATGGACCGCATTAGTTGGTCTGATGCCTGTGCCAGTTAATGGCCCTCCTCAATGATATTTATTATTACATTGATGAAAAGCCTTCAGCTCGTATAAACATTGTCACATTCCTATAAACAAATTAATTCCTGACAAGCTCTGAAGGTGTTCAGAAACGTCAGCAAAAACGAATGGAGCAGGAAACCGTTGGAGAAAGAAGAGACTTGCCCCTAACTCTTAGTCTTATATGTATTAATTCATTTATTAAAGGCTTAATTGATGCGTCAAGAAGTTTCTATTTGGACAGTACATAATATTATTTTTATATTCTACTAAATAGTAGAGGACGTACGTTACTAGTACGAAAAAATGGATCAGCCTTTATTTACCAGTTTTGATAATTGGTTCATTACAAGATCGACCATATAGAAGAAATAGCATTTTAGCAATGAATCTCCTCAATGATTCCAAACTATCCTAAAATTTAACTACGCTGAACAAAGTTAATACTTATTAATAATTTCATAATTGGTTTAATGTTATTGATTTCACTGCCAGTATATTATTATTATCATTATTATTATTACGCAATAATATTTTGCTAATTTAAAACAACTTTTAAGTTGAATAGATAATAAACATTGCAAACAAGACGAGCTTAGACTAGCCGTAGCTGCACCAGTCGTATTACTTATGATGTCATTAATTAATAACGTCACCGAGTAATCTTTCATAACGACCACCTTAATATAATGGAAACCCTATTTAACGACTACTTATATATAGCGCACATCCTGGTATACCCAGCACCTTTATATAGCGGTTGATCCTTTATAACGATCGTTTGTACGTAATGGGCACTCCTTTATATCGTAAATGTTGTTGTTACGCCGCTTCGTGGACATAAATCAGCGAAGTTGGGCGATATTGTACGTCTAGTTAGAAGTTAATCGACATTTATGATATCAATTCTGTTAAAGTAAATATGATGCGAGCATTTTCCTTTTAATAAAACCTCGAAGACAAATCCAAATTTTCATGCTCTGAACATTCTCCAGTTATATGTGAACACTAGAATTAAAAATATTGCTCATTGTGAAATAAAGTGACGGGGAACATTTTCCTATAAAACAACGGACGAAGATAGGAGAGGGCAGCAATCCCTGGACGCGTGTTACTGTAACGTAATAGATTATGGATTACTAAAATGAAATTGAACTGAAAATGGGACGAAATAGGTTATATCTATGCGTAATTCAAAAATACATTTGAATGTCACGTTTTACCACTGATTTTTATAAATATACAAGATAAATTTTTATATATAGCCTGATAATAACGACAATTTAGTTTATGAAATGTACCTTTTAACAATTACTGGGATCAAATGTAGAATTCGGACCCCAGCCTTCTTTAGTTAGCTTTATAAGGCTAACTAACGAAAATATCACGACCTAACCTAACCAATCGTTAGGTTAACTGTACGCCCTTGACGATTGGTTAGGTTAGGTCGTGATATTTTCGTTAGTTAGCCTTATAAAGCTAACTAAAGAAGGCTGGGGTCCGAATTCTACATTTGATCCAATCACTGAAATAACTAACCCAAATTTAACCACTTTTGAAGAGGTTTTAAATATTTAATAGCAATGTAACCGAATTATAAGTTTAAGAATTGTTCCAAATTTGACAATAATCCAAACTACTATTATTGGCAGGTAATTGCCCATTAATGTTTTGCTAACTTTAAATCATACAAGAAACTTTAATTAAAGCAGCCCTAAATTAAGTATTTTAGCCAATGCGAATTTGTATAGTTAAACAAATATCGCATACAAGACTGCCTTAGCTATATATGAACTGAATGAATGAATAACTCCGACAAATAAAGTTAAGCTTTATGACGTCACTAGTACCTACATAAAAAGCAAGCCTTTGCATAGCAACCACCTTTATATACTGAAAGTGTATATATAAGAACCACCTCCATAGAGTGAATCATTGTTTAAAAAGATCACCTCGATATAGTGAGTTAGAATTTATAGAAACAACCTTGGTTTAGTAACTGCGTATTTATAAAGATCATTTCGATACAACGGAAACACATTTATAAACACTTTGATGCAACGAAAATACATTTATAGGGACCACCTCGATATAGCGAACGTTTATTTATAAAGATAACCTTAATATAGTGAATATGCACTTATAAAGGCCAGCTGTCTTTAGCGAATGTGTGCTTATAAAGACCACTTCGGTATAACGCGTACTTAATTATAAATACGACCTTGAAATAACTATTATTTATAAGCAGACCAGTTCGTTATAACGATTCTTTGTTTATTACGGCCGCTTGTTATTATAATGGTCACTAAGTTATTAATACAATTTTATAATTAATGGTTAATAATGGTTATAAAGACCACTTTGCTATAACGATCATTCGGTTACAATGTTTGGCTCTTTTCCGTTCTACCCCAGCAACAAAAAATGAAATTATATATTTTTCTACTATAGTTTTACTTGCTGAATTCAATAATATATATCTTATTTTGGAGAAATTAATAACAAAAGAGTTATAGTCCGTTTATTTTATTTAAAAGTAGAGATTGCATTTAAGATTTCAATAAAAATGTCCTTTCCTTTTTGTCTTCTCCTCCACAGAAATTCACATAAATAAGAATCTATCATATTTCTAGATGTTCCCCAATGTCTCTCGTTCCTTTGTTTAGCTAAATCAACTGTACGCCATTGACGATTGGTTTGGTTAGGTTAGGTCGTGATATTTGCGTTAGTTAGCCTTATAAGGTTAACTAAAGAAGGCTGGGGTAGAACATTATTTCCTTAACTATGTTTATGAAATTCCATTTATCATCCATAACAATATCTACAAAAGAGAGAAAAAGATTAATAATTATAACCATAACTAATTAAAGCACGAATACTTTCTCCAAAATAAAATATATATTATTGAATTCAGCGAGTAAAACTACACTAGAAATTGTTGCTGGGGTAGAACGGAAAAGATCCACAATGTTTATTATGGAAACCGCTCGGTTATGGCGATCACTGCGATATGACGGAAAACTTATAATAACGGGCGCATCTACAGGGTGGCCACAAAGTCCCTTTGCATGTAAAACAAGGTCAACATACAGATATGCTGTAATTTCATTGCAAGGGACTTTGTGACTATTCTGTGTAAAATTTACATAAATGTAAATAGTTATTAATAATTTTGGGAAAAAAATCTGCTGAGGAAAAGATACCAATGACAGCAATTATAAATAGCCTAAGCCCTCAACCTTAATTTTAACTGCAATTAATTTTGCATTAGCTTAGATTAATCAACATTTAATATATGTATGTTGTTAGGCCAATATGAGACGAACTTTTATTTCTTTTAACAGAACCCTCAAGTACAAGTTCGGGATCACTTGAAGATCAGGGTCCCCATGTATTCTTGTTTTTGCTTTACGGTGCCAAATACAGTACCAAATAAATTAAATTGAATGCCCCGTTAGGTCAACTGTACGCCCTTGACGATTGGTTAGGTTAAGTCGTGATATTTTCGTTAGTTTTACGAAGATATCATTTCAAGTAGAGTTGCCAGATCAGATGGTTTCCAAATCCGGAGATTTTACCTACGAAGCTCATCATTATTTGTTTATGTACAGCTAAACCGATATATAAACTTCCTCAGTTTTTAGAATAATAATTATCTTGCCAAAAATCTGTAAGAAAAGAAGCAAATTTTACTTGTAATGACATTTTTACAAAGCTCAATTTCTAGAGACTCCAGCCCAAAACCGAAGACCTGGCAATCCTAATTCATTTGGTAATTGAGGCTGGGGGCCCTGATCTTCAGATAACCCCAAGTTTGTTTTAAGTAAGTCTACTGAACCAGCCTCCAGCAAGAGTAACCTAACGGTAGGTTATCTAAAGAGAAAAAAACATGCAGAATGCAAATAGAAAAAGTAATTAGTTATTGATATTTAGACCTATTCACAAGAAAATTACTTTATATATCTTTTCGTAAGTATAAGCAGTTAATGTATCTAAAACATATATATATATATATATATATATATATATATATATATATATATATATTATAGGCCCATGGGATGAATTTCACAGTTAAACACGTGAAATGAATGAATGATGCAAACCCACAAGAAAAAGAAAAATGATTCCAAGGCCTTTCGTGTATTCAGAAGTACACCTGACGAGGTGTACTTCTGAATACACGAAAGGACTTGGAATCATTTTTCTTTTTCCTTGTGGATTTGCATTATATATATGCGTCACTGGGTTTATATATATGCGCGAAATGATTGTTATACAACCTAACAGATTACAGATTACTATGATCACAGTAACTGAACCCAAAATGTGACGAAAATAGGTTATATGGAGCTTAATTGAAAAATAATTGAAAAATAAATTTGAATGTGCCGCCATGACATGGAATGTATTAATCGCTATTTACCAACAAAATTTTGAAATTTTCAAACCCCCATTGTTGTCGCTGGGTACTATCCCGTTATCTCCCCAGGGTCACCAACGGCAACAAACAGTAGAGTCGTATGGGCTTCAGCCATTTAAGAAAAAGAGATAGACCATAAAATTTAAATAAAGAAAAAAGCAGGAAAAATAAAATAACATTGAAGACATCGACAAATAAGTCGTTTCGCTATGAGAGGACAAAATAGTTTGTTGTTTACAAACATGTAGAATTGTACATTTCGGTTTGTCATTTATCATCATATTTTTAAATAAAACCTGTTCGAGAAGTTTTGCACTCGACTGTCATTTAATATCATAGTTAGCCATAGAAAAATCATAGAAAACATTTCAGTAGAAAAAGAAAATGACATTTTTATCCCAAACAAAAACACTTTCAAGCTGCCCAATGCCCATGCTATAAAATTGTGTCATTTACAGTAAAACCTTTTTGCTTGGTTTTATTGAAAACACATTAACTAAAATTTAGAGTTTCTTCTCCATAAAACTCTTTCTACGAAATTCTCCTAATTGGTGTAATGTACAAGAGCTTAAATGATTGAGAATGGACCAAAAGGTCTTTAATTTTTTTCTGAAATCATTAAGATTTCTCCATTTCCTAATTAATATACGAGGAGTAATAAAAAACTATCGATAATTTATTGCTACGGACAAATGAATGCAAATAAGAAATAACCGTTTATATATGTGAGTCTTCTGCCCTCTGGCGTCTGCAGTCTGAAGCAAATCTGCTACCATGAGTCAGTAGTTGGTTGGAACGCTTAAAAGGAGGGGTTTTTTGCAGTATGTATAAATCTCTGAAATGGAACAACGCGCGTTCGGAGACGAACGAAATGATTAAAACAGCTTTGGAAATGATGCTCTCAGTGTAGCTAACGTTTAAAAATGGCACAAAAAGTTTAAAAATGGAGAAACATTTGCTCGTACCAGAATCGAATCTGTTGGACATTTTCATCCGGACGAGAAGTGGAAAGGCGGCCACTGCGTTCCTTGTCTTCAAGCGATGTTTCTCCATTTTTAAACTTTTTTGCCATTTGTAAACGTTAGCTACACTGAGAGCATCATTCCAAAAGCTGTTTCAATCATTTCGTGTTGTCTCCGAACGCGCATTGTTCCATTTCAGAGATTTATACGTACTGCAAAACACACCCTCCTTTTAAGCGCTCCAACCAACTACTGACTCATGGTAGCAGATTTTGCTTCAGACTGCAGACGCCAGAGGGCGGAAGACTCACATATGTAAAGATTATTTCTTATTTGCATTCATTTGTTCGTAGCAATAAAATTATCGATACGCTTTGATCACTCCTCGTATTTCATTTTGTTTACGCATGTTGGTACACTCTTTATAAATATGTCATAAATAGTAGGTGTAAAGTTTATGTAAAAAAAACAACAAATAAATTTTGAGATAACTATACAGTTTTGCGGCTACCAGATTTTTGACAAAGTCCAATTTTTGTTTTGTTTGATGGGGTTGTTTAACCTCCTTCGCAACATCTAAGTACATACAACGGACGAGATTCTACAGTTTACATGGATCCGAAACCACAAGTCGCTACATAATCTGGATGCGGAGAGACGATATATCCACATTCCACTGAAAATAAATTATCAGTGTAAGGTGACTATCAAAGATAAATTAGTATGTATTTCACAATGCCACGAGGCAGAAGTTCCGGGAATTGGCAGATTCACAAGAGGTGGAATTATGGTTTTTGGGATGAGGAGCAAAGTCAAAGGGGAATTATCAAAAATTAACAGTCATTGTGCAGTTCATGAATACCCAGCAAACAACAGTTCCTGATCGTTCTGGCGTTTCAAGTCCATCTGAAACAACGCTTCTTGCCGTCAAAAGACTCAGAAATAAACTTTGGCCCAAATCGCTGCTGAAGTGGTATTCAAATTAAGGTTAGTTCTAGGACCATCAGACGATATCTTCAGACATGGGTACTATTGCAGATCATCTAGAAAGAAGCCCAGCACACCCGTGCAACATTGCCTGTCGGAAACAGCATTCGAAGGTCGAACAGATTTGCCTTTTGGAAACACCGCAATCTTTGCTTCATTTCCAGGCAGTGAGAGTGTGTGGGTATGGAGATGTTCCATCCCATGAATTTTCTCAGGCATCTGCAAGCTATGGTAAAACTGGAGGATTTTCTATAATGGTGTCGGGTGCAATTTGGACCAGGGACGAACAGAGCGGGGTCTACTCAGGAAACTGTTAATTTAGTCGAAATAAAAGGATCCTGGAAGAGGAGCTACTACTCATTTATTCCGATGAAAATGTATCTGTATAACAAAGTTTATTCATGGAAGATGGTGGCCCGGCTCAGGCCCTATGAAGGAAGGGGAATGGGTGGAAAAATTTCTGGAGCCCCAACCGAAGGGGGGTCCTTACTAAATGCCTAGTTGAAATAATTTGTGTTATTGTAAGGTGCATAAACAAAAATAAAGTTGGATTTGATGGATGCTTAAAATATATGAAATCATACGAATGTATTTGATGAGTTCGATCTGGTACAAAGTTTTAGTTTTAACTCATCATAGAAATTTTGTGATTGAAAAACGACACACTACGCTAGATATCGAACAAGAAAATATTGATATTTTATTGAAGAATGATTTGCTGCTTTTATGTGAGTGC
This sequence comes from Bathynomus jamesi, assembly GCA_023014485.1. Lineage (NCBI taxonomy): Eukaryota > Metazoa > Arthropoda > Malacostraca > Isopoda > Cirolanidae > Bathynomus > Bathynomus jamesi. The sequence goes on along the minus strand of JAJOZX010008388.1, from coordinate 145,948 downwards.
TGCCATAATATACTGTAGTAAATGAAACAAAAATTATTGTGGAATTTAAATTGGTTAAATAGTTTTCTTCCCGGAAATCGGCAAGATTCATCAGAAAATCGATTAGAAAAGTTATAACTGCTCACAATACGATTTGAAACAATGAAAGTTTTCTTTTTCTGTGAATTTAATGGGCATGACAAAAGAAGATCTAAGAGATTTCTGTGCAGTCCTTTGCGAAGCAATATATCAAAGACGTAAACGGAGATTTATTGAGAAGAACTTTTATTTTTAAAGTAGATTTATCAAGAAAACATTAGTGATGAAGATGAAGCTACTCCAATGAAGTCACTACGTTCATAAACAAACTGCATGAAATGAAAACAACTGTTTCCTAATACTGTGGTGCCAATTTGCAGGGCCGGTTTTAGGCGGGTGCCGGAGGTGCACTGTACCCGGCCCCGCACTGCACAGGCCTCGCGCTTGGGCTGACCCGCTGGCAACACTGAAAGATCACATGATACAGACAGTATTGTGGCCTTGTGGGAACTAAAAACCGCTTTACATTGGGCATAAATTAATTATACAATAATCCTTATTATAATTTTCAATTCTTATTATAATTTTCTTATGTTAATCAATATAAATTAAACGGTGATTTAAATGGGTTTTAACATCAATTAAAAAAGCCCATTCCCAATACCGACCGCCGGCTTGACAAAGCCTAGCGCCGACACGGAAAATTTTAATATTTTGCAACATTCCTGAATCTGTGGCAACTGGTGAGAGAACATTTTCAGAACCAAAACGTATTAAGAACTATCTGAGATCTACACTGGGCCAACAACGGTTATCTAGTCTTTCCACCCTTGCATTCGAACATGAACTGGCAACAAACATTTCTTATAATGAACTAATTGAATGATTTGGTAATGAAAAAGATAGAAAAGCTTTCATTTGTTAATTTTGCTTACATTCAAATAAAAAACTAGTTACTAATTCAAGTTTATTTTTTGAATTTTTCATTTACATTTTCATTCTATTTTTACTTCATAAAATTTGTAAAAGTGTATAAAATTAGAATCTTAAATTAGGCAACTGGAGTTGTAGTATGTTTTATGGGGTATTTGATGGCCCTGGAAAACCTAGGGGACTCTGACCATACCACTATCCCAAGGCCCGACAGTTCTCTCAAGGGCTTTGTCCAGCTCATACCGCTCGTGTTAAGTAGAGGTGGCATGACAGCCATAGAACTGAACGTCTTCCATGGACACGTCAATCCCCGGATACGAATCTAGTAGAATATGTGTGGGACATGATAGATAGGTAATTAAGAAAGCGGCAACCAAAGCCTACATCCAGGAACTACTTCGTCAAAGCAATCAAAAACGGATGGGCTGCAATACCTCAAGAACAAATAGCAAATGCCAGAACGTGTGTCAGCTTTATTTAATACAAAAGGGAAAACAACACGATTCTAAATATATTGATTCAATAAAATTATTATTATTTATTAACTTATATTATCAAACCAAAAACCTTGGAAAAAACAAACAATTTTACTTACATTTGCCAACCTTCTGTATGTACTCGTATATCCGGGCAAATTACGCCTAATCCAGAATAAGTTCCCCCTCCTCCCTCTTGTACTAACGTAACTTACCTCCTATGCACACGTCTTGACAAACATTACCGCAGTCAGAAGCTATTGTTTATGACACCTCAAATAGGAATACACATTCAGAAACGGTCATATTTTGAACGAATGAACGAATAATTAGAACATTTACTATAATTTAAATGGGACCTATCAAACCACATATCTTTCGACAGGGATAGTTTAAATTAACATTTCTTCCTACTCTAACCACAAATCTTTCACATTTTTTATACAAATCGCACTTTGTTTCACTTTCTGCTCTGTCTGCATATGCGCGCTGGTCTGGTGTACTTAAGTCATGCAGTGCAGACGTGTCAACTCTCACTGATTTTCCGTGAGACTCAAGGATTTTAAGTCTCAAACTCCCTTGTGTGGGATATGTTTCCAGTTATCAAAATCAGGCACAGGCAAAATCAGGCAAAATCTCACGGATGACGTCTCTGCAAATGCAAAGATATATTGTAGCTTACTTGGAGAAGTGTACATATAACTGCTCATTAGAAATTAATTTAAAGAAGGTTCATTATGGCCTATATAATGTAATTAGTTATCTGGTATTACACTGTGTTAATTTTACAGTATATAGTACAGGGTGGCGCAAAAGTCGCGCATCATAGGAATTTTCAGTGTTGAATATAATATATTTTTCCTTTAGGTTGGGGATGGCTGCGAAATTAACAATAGAGAGAGGGCGAACTTGGTTTTAATGCATGGAATACCAGGTACTACAAATCGATGAATCGTCTGTTGTTAATATGATGCGCGACTTTTGCGCCACCCGTATATAAAAAATAGTTTAATGGAGTCGAACGGATAAAATCTAAAGTAATAAATAAATACAAAAATTTGATAAGTTACAAGTTTGAGCTTGAATTACTATATCTAAGCGTATTCAAAGTTCCTTCACTTAAGTTTGAAAATGTCTAATGCTATTGTGAAATTTTGCAATATAAACCCTTTTTTTTTTAATTTTTCTTTTTTAAGGTTTTGTAAATAAAGTTTTGAGGTGTATTTTCTTTTAATTTACATTCAATAATACGTACGTTATATTGTAACATTAAAAACCCAAACATTATTATTATTAACACATTTATTGTTACTGTACGTACGTTTCTCCCGCGATTTACTTCTGAACATTTTTAGAGATTTAACATGTTTGATATAATGTTACATTATGTCAAATATGTTAAATCTCTCAAAATGTTCAAAAGAAATAACACTGAATGTGTTAATAATAATAATGTTTGGGTTTTTTAACCTACATCGTAATGCTAAAGGTCATGTAACGGAAGGGACCTGCAGTTTTACGTGGGGATCGAACCAGGGGCTGCTACATTATCTGAAAGGAGAAGAGACTCGCCTATCCAGCGACTGGACAGACCTATCTTAAATGTCGATTAACCTCGCTGATATAACGAGAAGCAATGTTGCCACGGGCCACGACGTAGCTCCCTTGAACGTAGGAAAATGGGGGGAAAAAAAATGTGTGTGTGTGTGTGTGTGTGTGTGTGTGTAGTTAATGTAGGAATTCTTTAATTAATTTAAATTTTTCACAGGTAACGCTTATTTAATCTGATAAAATACTTTAGAATTAATAACTTCCTATCTGGGAAAATATATTTTTAAGCATTGTTGTAAGCATTCTCTTTGTATTATGTATACCGAAAATCACTCGGTTACTTTAGAAAATTACTCGCTTCTCCTAAGAGGTTTATTTTTTCATCAGAGTAATACCTTAAATGATTTTGTTGATCGCTAGTAGTGCAAACTCCTTCCATGCATGCAGGCTACAGGGTCAACAGTGAAAATTTGATGAAAGGTCGAAAGCGCAGGGTGATTCTTTAATTATGCCACCTTTTCATAACATAATTAAGAATCAATTAACGTTGGTAAAATTTTATGTGATTATTGTGAAAAAATACGTAATTAGTAACATTCGTTTGGCGAAATTACGTGACATATTCGGGCGGTGTAATTTCTTACTACGTCCTCCGGCCTTTTGGTAGAAATGGAGTGGATTTGATCCAGTTACTTCTTTTTGGCCTTTCAATGTCCAAAGATTTCCCCTGAAGAACCTGTCCTTTATAGATATTACCATAGGAAAGGATGACAGGAATTGAGTCAGGTGAGAAAAGGCCATGCTGCAAGCCAGCTAAACTACAATCATTAAGGTTGAGTATCTGTTTGACAGGACTCTCGGGCCAAAATTTTCATATAAAAAAAAGTCCAAAACGACACTCGCAGTCTGGAGCATTCCTGCTGAAAACAAACTCTTTCCTTATACTGTAAGTGTCTTGGCTCATCGGGATGAACTGTTCTTGGAGGATGTGGAGCTAATCATTTTGGCCCTCTTTTCTCTTAAAAAGACTGGGCTCATAATCGCACGCTGAATGAAGGCTGTGATAAGAAATTACACTACTTGGACTCTTCGCAAAACTTCGCAAAGGGAAGGATACTGTGAAAAATTTTATGGACCTATGAAAAAAACCTTCCCATTCTTCCATATATGTACCATAATTGTGTCAAGTTTCATATATTTCTGACTACCGTGAACCTTAAAACACGGATGAACGGGAGTTTTCGTCTCCTCCATAAAATCTAAGGACATTGAACTCAAAGAATCAAGTATTTCAAACAATGAAAGTAAGATGAACAGAGGGCGCTCAGTGTATATATATATAGTCATCTTTAGTAAATGAAAAACAAGAGAACACCTTTCCACTTACAATAGTTACGTATAAACCTGCGTAATGGATATACATTATTTGCCCAGGATTTATTGTATCGTAATTGGTGAATTCTTAATCAGTGTATTTCGTTTTTAGGAAGTTCTTACTTTGGATCGTTACAAATGCACTTTGCCTCCGCGTTTTAGGTGTTTTGTCTTTATTAAAAGCTAGTTTAAATTATACGCAGGGTCATATATATATATAATATATATATATACTTCGTTAACCTCGTTCAGGTTCCGTGTGTTGGTCTCTCTTCACACGAAGGTCAAGTTGGTGGCCCCGCTTCTAGGCCTGGCTTGGTGGAGGAGCGAGTTGCTCTCTTGCGCTCTCCACCGTACATAGCCAGGTACACCCGGCTCATCTTGTACCGTCCTGAGCCAGGTATCTAGTCTTCTCTTGAAGACTTCAATTTTGACCCCTGTAACGTTTCTGAGGTTCTTTAGAAGCTGGTTAAGTCGTCTTGGCCCCTGATAACTAAGCTATTTTCCTTCAGTGTGTTGAGGAGGTTCCTTGTCGGCCTTTAATTTGGGAACTACGCATTCTGCCTTTCCTATTTTCCAGCGTTGTTTGGATGGTAATTGGGTTTTTGTGAGGTTTGGTACCAGGTTTTCGATCATTTTCCATATGTAGATTATGGTGTAACCTCTCTCTTCTCTTTCCAGGAAGTACAGATTTAGTTTACGTAGTCTTTCCCAGTAGTTGATTCTTGCAGCCATCAATCTTGGCTGTGAAATGTCTCTGCGTTTCTTCTAGTTTATTAATTTCTTCTCTTTTTATATGAGAACGTCAAAACTGAGCAATATTCAAGTTTTGGTATGATCAGTGTTCTCAGCAGGGAATCATTACTGTCTTGTCCCTCCTTTTGAACGTTCTTAGTACCTGTCCCGCGACTCTTTTTTGCTTTGTTTATCCCTATCTGATTTTGTGTCTCAATTTGGCATCATGGGTCATTATTACCCCCAAGTCGACCGCTTTCGTGCTTTTTTGAATTTCCTGTCTATCTGGAGCATGATATGATTGATATGTAGTCTGTTTAAGTTCCTCATTTCTACCATATCTCGAGAGCTGAAATTTCTCGATGTTAAAAGTCATATTGTTGTCTTCTGACCATTTGTATATGTTGTTCATGTCCCTCTACAAGGCCTCCACTTCATTTGCATCGCTGATTTTTCTGCTGATCTTTGTATCGTCCGCAAATGATGTTACTATACTGTTGCTGTTTACTCCATTGCAGGGCCGCCGAGCGAGCGGGAAAGCCGGGTTAAATCCCCGGGGCCCGGACCTCTAGGGGGCTCGGAAAGAAGGAGGATAAAATCTAAAAATATTAATAAAGCACTTGATTAAATAACAGAGAGGAAATATAATTAATGAACATACATTTTATAGAGATTATCATCGTCAAACTGAAACAGATAAAATATCTGCGGTCCACCAATGTCCAAGACCGACTGACAGATCTGGGAACCATCGTAATTGAAAGCCAGTTAGCCCGTACTTTAAATTTCATCAGAATCACTTATCACTTTGCTAGAGAGAAGGCAAAGAGAGGACACTTCTAATTATGACAATCTTGCAGTAAACAATTGTCTTGCCTGCATCGACTGGTACTGCATTTGTAAATTGATGGTGATAGAAATAATATAATTGATTCGAAAAATAAAATGAGTTGTTTATTCATACTGTATGTTTTGAATAGTGACTTGGACATATAATCAGTTTGCTTGTTATGTACACAAAAAACATTCATAATAAAATACTGAGTAAACAGGGGGGTCCATATACCAATCTTTCCCCGGGGCCCGGCAGCTCTCGCCAGCCCTGCTCCACTGTCTATGTCTGTTCGCATGATAATGAACAGGAGTGTGGCCAGTACTGTACCTTGTGGTACCGAGCTGTGTACTTCTGATTCTGATGATGATTTTGACGACCTGTAGACGTTCTCTGAGGAAGTTGTAGATCCATTTTCCCACTTTGCCTGTTATTCTCAAATGTTTCATTTTATGTGCTCTTATACCATGATCGCATATATATATATATATATATATATATATATATATATGTGTGTGTGTGTGTGTGTGTGTGTGTGTTGTGTAGTTAATGTAGGAATTCTTTAATTAATTTAAATTTTTTTCCAGGTAACGTCTATTTAATCCGATAAAATACTTTAGAATCAAAACTTCCTATCTGGGAAAATGTATTTTTAAGCATTGTTGTAGCACTCACTCTCTTTGTATTATGTATACCAAAGGTCCAAAAACGCATCCTAGAGAGGCAGATGGAATATTTGAAGGCTTAAATAAATTCAAAGAAAGTAAATTGGGAAAACGTAAATAAAGATTTAAAGGAGGTAAATTGAGAATTGCTACTTCACGAGAAGACTCCACAAGAAACACTATGTATAGTAGAGACTGAAACCAAACCTATAATACTGAAACATATTCCAGAGAGACAGGAAAGAAAATGTTACAAGCTCGAGAGGAAAATCAGGACACTATTCAGGCAACGAAGACAAACCGTAAAACATCTCCACAGATGCAGAACTGATGCAAAGAGACTCAAACTAGAGAGGAAACTTGGCGAAATAGAAATGGAACTAAAGCAAACATTCATACATAAAACAAACGAGGAGGAAAACAAGGTAGCAGAAAACAAAAAATAACCCAAAATATTTCTACACGTTTGCGAAAAGGAAAATGCAGTATAAGGAGAGTATTGGTCCGTTGATAGACGGGGAGGCCGAATACACAAATGACCCGAAAGAAATAAGCGAACTGCTTAGGGAACAATTTAACTCTGTGTTTAGCACCCTTAAATCCGAGATGGAAGTGAAAAACCCAGACGAATTTTTCGACATAGATACAAATCAACCAAAAACAAATTCCGGCACAAACCTATTAATGGATTCGAGTTCACAGAAGGAGATGTAATTACGGCCTTATCACGGATGCGAGACAATTCAGCGCCAGGACCAGACATATGGAGTGTCACGTTTCTGAAGAAATGCAAAGAGAGTATTGCCAAACCGTTATACTTACTATGGAGGAAATCACTCGACACAGGACAAATTCCACTCCCTTTAAATAACGCGAACATTGCCCCCAATTTAAAGGTGGTAACAGAGCAGTGCCCAAGAATTATCGGCCAGTGGCTCTCACCTCACACCTTATAAAGTGTTTTGAACGTATAATTAGAGGCAACACTACCTACTACCTACAAGAAAAAGATTTATACAACCCAAATCAACATGGCTTCAGGGCGGGAAAATCATGCCTATCATAGCTACTAGACCACCAAGAGAAAATATTGGGAACATTGTGTCGAAGACAAAATATAGATGTAATAAATTTCAGTGGTGGGCACCGTTAACCAAAAAGTTAACTTCGTTAACCGCTAATCCGTTAACCAAAAAGTTAACTTCGTTAACCGTTAATCCGTTAATTCGTTAAACATGTAACGGAAGTTACCGATAAACCGTTAACGTTAACTTTTATTATAAAAAAAAAAATGAAAAACACAATATATATATAATTTAATTTTCCCTCTTCTTCTCATTCTCCATTTTGTCCATGAGATGCATGTTGCCCTTCATGAAAATTAGCATATCAAAGTTTCATCAGACAGGGATGATCTCTTGGCCCTCAGGATGTCCTTGCCCATAGAGAACAAACGCTCCACTGCAGCACTGGAGGATGGCTGTGTTGAACTTGATGAACAAGTCCACCAACACTTGCTCACCCAAGAAGGCAGCACATCTGTCAGCAAGTCCTTGGAGTTGGTCTCCAGCCAGGTCTTGACCAAGTTCTGGGCCTTGCCCTTGAGTGACCTGTGGCTTCTGCTGCTCTCTTTTGTCTGGATGACAGCACTGAAGAAGTCATTCTCCTCCTCCTCCTCCTCGTTGTTGCTGCCTCCACTGTTGCTGCCCACTTCGTTGGACTGCTGCTTCATGGCCTCCTCGACTGTACCTCCATGCTTTTCCTCACCCTGGCGACCTTGGTGTTGTCATACTTGTCCAACCAGATGAGGCGAAACCTGGGATGGAAGGCAGCAGCCAGCTGGCATTCGTCATCCTCCAGGAGGGGCCCAAACCTTTTGTCGATGCCTGCCAAAAGTGCGTCGACCAAGGCGCTGCAGTAAACGAGGCCCTTGGACTTCAAGTCCTTAAGCCTGAAGATTGTCGCAGCAACTGTTGGCAGCAGAGTCCCAAGGTAGGCTTGTTCCTTCCCCTGGATCTTGTCGAGTGCTTTGGCCACAGGTGACATGATCTGGAAATAAAACAATGGAGAATTAGTAAATTGTAGAAATTCAAATTTGTATTATTCTGCAATATTATTCTGCTGTATTTTACTCAATAATATAACGATAATTGAATGAGCAAAACTAAAACGTATCTACTGGCTGGTGTTAAGAAAAATATAACTTTATTGCAATAAATAAATATAGTTGGAATAATTGTCTTAAACGTTTACGTAAACAACGCTATTATTGTATCAAGGTCCTGCATTTAATTGTAACCAGAAAAAAAATAAATCGTGGAATTTCCACGAGTCCCGCTAGTTTATTATTAATTTATAAATATATTACCTTGACATACTCTTTCATTAAGTCGACATCCTGGTCTTTGAAGTTGTTGACCTTCAGCTGGGTCATGACTCTGTGGAGAGCAGGCCTCTTCGTCTCCAACGTTTATTTACGAATTTTTTGGGTTAACGGACTTGAGTTAACGGAAGCTAAATGTAACGGAAGTTAATTAGTCCGATAATGATTTTCAAAGTTAACTTAAAAGTTAAATCGTTAACGAAAAAGTTAACTTCGTTAATTAACGATTAACGGATTAACGGTTTGTGCCCAGCTTTGTGTAATATATACGGACTTTGCTAAAGCCTTCGATAAATGTGACCATGGAATCATAGCACACAAACTTAAGAATACAAGAATTACTGGAAAGCTAGGAAGACGGATATTTAATTTCTTGTCGCAAAGAACACAAAGAGTGGTGGTAAACGGAATTAAATCGGAAATCTCGGAAGTCGTGAGCTCTGTCCCACGAGGGACAGTATTAGCTCCCTTGCTGTTCATAATAATGATTGCAGATATTGATGCAGAATTAAGGTCAGTATTGTATCATGCTTCGCAGATGACACAAAGATATGTAAGGAAATATTGAACGAAGGTGACATAAGAAAATTACAAAATGGCATCGAAACATTATTCCAGTGGGCAGAAGACAACAATATGAAGTTCAACGAAGAAAAATTCCAACTTCTAAGATATGGTAATAACAAGGAGCTACAGAAAAAAGGGTACAAAACTATGCAAGCCAAACAGATAACACCAAATCCACAAGTCAGGGAACTTGGTGTAATAATGCCGTTGGATGCAAAATTCAGAGAGCACTATAACATCAAAATTACAACGGCTAGAAAAATAATGGGAATCATCTGGAGGAGCGTCCGCAGCAGAAAAGCAAACATCATGCTCAAATTATGGAAGAGTCTAGTCCTTCCAATAATTGAGTTTTCCTCAGTACTCACAAGCCCATACAGAAAACGAGACATTAGGAACATTGAAGCTATACAAAGGACTTTTACGTCTAAGATTGAGGAAACTGAAGGTGAAGACTACTGGTCTCGACTACAATCCCTGGAACTCTACTCCTGTAGAGCAAAAACTAGAAGAGATAGATAAAAACCGGCGAGACCACTTGAAAGAGCGTTAAAATCTGAATAAAAACCATTATATTCTATTCCTGTGATTTTAATTCTTACCATTTTTTTCCCCACAGAAACCATGGCATCATCTATTTTGAACGATTCAGAGAAAAAGCGAGTTCTTGACCGCATTCGAGCTGTCACATTTCGTGAAGCAAAGGAAGCTGGTGCAACTTTCATAACTCGACACTGGGTGGCTGAGAGATTAAAAAGATCAGAAGACTTTGTCAAAGGAATTGGAATAAGAATCCTGAAGATTGTGAAACAGAATTTCGAGGAGGAAGACCGGAGAAATTATCTCAAGAATCGAAAGACATTGTGCTTGCTGCATCACGGCGCCGAAAGAAGAGCTGCTCTGAGGTAGCGAAAGAGATACTTATCCGTCGTGGTAAGATAGTCAATCGGCAACTTGTGCATCAATTTCGAGTTCGCCAAGGCTTGAGTGCTTGGCATGAAATAGCTAAGCCACGGAAGAGTGATCTTAATATTGAAGATCGGCTATGGTTTTGTGATTATCTTGAGGAATGGACGGAAGACGATTTCCTTCACTTGGTTGTCAGCGATGAATTCTTCGTTTATGTCTCCAGAAAACCAAATTTTCAGAATGATCGGGTTTGGGCAACAACTCCTGATGAAGTCCCAGACGACCAGAAGTATCGAGAGAATAGTAAAAAATCCAGCATGTGTGGGTGTTTTCATTATGTTCTCTATTCGGAAGCTCATCTGGGTTATCAAACCAAGAGGAACCAGTTGGGATGGGCCTTATTTTCGAAATGTAATTTTAGCCCAACATGTAATTCCGTTTTTGAAAGACCGCGAGTGTGTTTTGGATGTTGAACAGGCAACCTTCTTCACGACAAAGCCCCCTG